>VXAA01004874.1:191801-216905 GCA_013399115.1 Anseranas semipalmata
TTTTTTTTTTTTTCCTTTTGCTCCCTTCCTCAGATATAGTAAGGTTCCTTGGTAAGTCATCACTGAAGTCTGAATCCTAGACGTTACAGAGAATCATAAACTATCCAGAGTTGGAAGCGACCCACAAGGATCATTGAGTCCAACTCCTGGGTCTGCACAGAACCACCCCAAAATCAAACCATGTGTCTGATAGTGTCATCCAAACACTTCTTGAACTCCAGCAGGCTCAGTGCCATGCCCACTTCCCTGTTCCAGTGCCCAACCACCCTCTGAGTGAAGAACCTTTTCCTAAAGGCGAACCTGACCCTGCCCTGATGCAGCTCCATGCTGTTCCCTCAGGCCCTATCACTGCTCACCAGAGAGCAGAGATCAGCGCCTGCCTGTCCACCCCCCTCGTGAGGAAGCTGCAGGCCGCCATGAGGCCTCCCCTCAGTCTCCTCTTCTCTGGGCTGAACAAACCAAGTGACCTCAGCCACTCCTCATATGTCTTGCCCTCTAGAACTTACATATTAAATCTTACATATTAAAACAATATATATATATATATTGTTTTCCAGAGATACCATATGCTTACATGAACCTCTAACACCTGTTCTGAAAGATGGCACCAGGCAATTTCCAAGCAGAGACATATTCCTAAATCTCAGTATGTTGTCTCCTCATTAATAAAGACAAACATACTTTCTGCCTCATCATGGTATCTGCAAAAAGCAGGCCTTCAAAAGCAGCATTGGAGTAGAGTGGAAGCCCCCTTAAGGAGTATTTAAGTATCACATTCATCCTGCCAAGACAGCTGAAGGCACACTTAACTGATGTACTGGCATTCCGAACTCCATCCGCATGCAGCAGCAGCAGCACAGAAATTTGTATGTGAACAAAGAATAGTTGTAAGCAGTATGGACACACAGAATCACAAAATCACAGAATAACACAGAATCACAGAATCACAGAATGGATGAGGTTGGCAGGGACCTCTGGAGACCATCTAGTCCAACCCCCCTGCCAAGCAGGGTCACCTACAGCACGTTGCACAGGATCACATCCAGGCAGGTTTTGAGTATCTCCAGAGAAGGAGACTCCACAACCTCTCTGGGCAACCTGTTCCAATGCTCTGTCACCCTCACAGTAAAGAAATGTTTTCTCATATTCAGCCAGAACTTCCCCTGTTTCACTTTGTGCCCGTTGCCTCTTGTCCTGTCGCTGGGCACCACTGAAAAGAGTCCGGCCCCATCCTCTTGACACCCTCCCTTCAGATATTTATATACATTGATAAGATCCCCTCTCAGTCTTCTCTTCTCCAAGCTAAACAGGCCCAGCTCTCTCAGCCTCTCCTCGTATGAGAGATGCCCCAGTCCCCTCATCATCTTTGTAGCTCTCCGCTGGACTCGCTCCAGGAGCTCCATGTCCCTCTTGTACTGGGGAGCCCAGAACCGCACACAGCACTCCAGGTGTGGCCTCACCAGGGCTGAGTAGAGGGGGAGGATCACCTCCCTTGACCTGCTGGCAACACTCTTCCTAATGCACCTAATGCAGGATACCGTTGGCCTTCTTGGCCACCAGGGCACAATGCTGGCTCATGGTTAACCTGCTGTCCACCAGGACTCCCAGATCCCTCTCTGCAGAGCTGCTTTCCAGCAGGTCAGCCCCCAACCTGTACTGGTGCATGGGGTCATTCCTCCCTAGGTGCAGGACCCTGCACTTGCCTTTGTTGAACTTCATGAGGTTCCTCACTGCCCAATATACTTGAAAAGACAGTGGAAAAGGTCAGTGTTTTCTGTAGCACTTCTGCTGCTCTAGCTGCTGCTCATTAATTCATGCAGGAAATAGAAAGTCTACACTCTGTCTCCAAAATATGTATTTTTAAGCAAGTCTCTATTAAAAAAAAAAAAAAAAAAAACTTTCCCCTTCTTTGCCCATGTTGTGGGTTTTTCAGTTTGTGTTCTTAGGCACATTTCACAGGTGCATCTTCTATTCAGAGGCAAAGCAATTGCTGATATACAGTCAGTGCTATGAAGTGACATGAGGTTAGGAACAGGAAGAAAACTGTAGCCCCAGCCAGCAACTCAGACACAAAACTGGTGTTTCATGACTTACAGTGCTGTACAAAATAGTATACAGTATCATGTGAACAGATGGTACACAGGTATTTATAAAACCTATGGTAAGCAGGTAGTCTTTCACTCTGAATGTCTCTCCATTTATTGATTCACTGCACATAATCTACAAAAGGATTTTAATCAGTTCAAGTGAATAATGATAATAATGAAAACACTGTTGAACTAGGGGACTTCTCCAGCTCTTGAGGTATTTTTTGTTATTTTCTTCGTTTTGTACGGCTTAGGTAACTGAAGAGTCTGTTAAAAAATGACAGAGATGTTCAATATTCCTTTCTTTTCCAGTATTAAAGCGTGTATCTTTCTCCCTTGCTATTAAGAACTACTTTGCAGCACAAAGGAAAGTACTGTAAAGAAACTGTTTAAATCCCAGCATACTGTGAGATTAATAAACCACGAAAGTCTGACATTACTGCAGATGCAGTGTTAATCGCCTTCACACAAAGCTTTAAAAACCCTACCCATAAAAGTGTACACAAAATACTTCATTTTATTTGGGGGAAGGGAGTGAGATCAACTGTTGACTTCAAAAGTACCTGCAGTTCCTGAAATGCTACCCTATCTTTACAATGTAATTTTTTGTAATTTAAAGTAATTATAGCAAAAATAATTACAGAAAAGAAACAGTATGCCCACGTCAATAGAGTCAGGATTTGCAGAGCACTGAGACCACTCCCACAGCTCTGCCAGCACGCCTGCTGTGTTACAACATACTGCTGTGCCATCCCCAAGCATCTCCAGCATTGCAGCAACCCAGCTATCACAACTGCTCTCATCCACTTGCCCACAGCATCTACATCCTTCAACATGTGCGACACATTTAGCTGCCCTACCCCATACAGATGGTTGCTGCCCAGTATAATTTGTTTACTAGTCTTCTCTGGGAATCCTTCCTATCATTTGGCAAGGAATGCAGCTCTCCATCTGATTCCTATCATGAAGTGTAGTTCAGGGAATAGAAAGTTTATGGTTTCATATAAAATGTTTTGAAACATGAAAGCCAGTATGTTAAGCTTCAAGCAAAACTCCATCATTGGAATTCTTCGTAAATTGTGATAATATGCATCTGTAAATTGGGATTAAATTTAATCACTATTACAAATTTTAAATATCAGTGTATGGTAAATATGAATTCAACAGGAAGAAATTCTGCAGTCACAATCCTTTTCACCACCAGGATCCTCACTGCAACCTTCACCACAGAGTGGGTGCAATTTCACAGCATCGGTCGCTTTCAAATACCATCATGGCCAAGCTGCAGTGCTGCTGCTGCTGTCTCTGGGGAATTCTGCCAGAACAAAAGCATGGGTTGCATGTGTGTGCATCACTTCCACCCCCATGCTCCCATACAGGCTCTGTAAATCCCTTGGGGCCCAGTGACAGGAAGATGAGCTGTATTAGCTCAGTTTACCTCACTCCCCTATGGGAAAACGTACACCAGAATAAACAGATAGAACAGTATGAGCACAGAGGACAAGATGCTGCTCTAACAACAACAGTTCAGTTTAAAAGATTCGACTTTCTGAAACACACGATACCTTCAAAGGACACGATGTTGACTGAGAAATTCTGGACTGATGCACAAGCATCATCACACTCTTTGCAAATATGTACATTAGCTTACTGAATGTGTAATCTGTGCATACTTGTAACATACATACATATAAATAACTGCTATACCATCTTAAATTTTAGTTATGTGTCCTGGCCAGATGAGGAGGAGCTGAGAGGCAGGGCTGGGAGAGTCAAGCTGGACAAAAGGGAACTTCAGAATCTGTACACTGGTTTCTAGCATACTTGGGATAAGAAGTCTGTAAACAGAAACTGGGGCCAGTGTCATCACAACAGGTTTCAAAAACTAGTCAATATGAAAACAACCTAATTCTCATCTTTAATAAGGTTTTACTGTCTGAGGTAAAGATCACCTATGTACTTGCAGTAAGAAGACTGCTTGAAAACAGTCACGTTAAAAGAAGCAGATACTGGGGGCTCAGGACATATTTTATGACAAAGCTTGGGACTTTTCATTCACTTTGGCTTGACTATAGTAAGGACTATCAATTGATCATGGCAATGTGTACTACTGTTCATTAAAGTAATATTAAGTTGCCTGGTAATACCATAATCTTTTCATTTACAGAACTTTGCAATACTACAGAAATACTGAAGCAACATAAGAACACAGCTTAATATATTATATAAATATAAATTTTAAAGCAGTAAAATGTTTCAGTAAGAAAATGAAGCTTCTTGCCCAATTGCAGATTTGATGGTGAAAAAAGTAATGGTTTATTTATCTTGTCTGATGTTAATCAGACAAGATCAGACTGGAGAACAAGTCCTACGAGGAGCGGCTGAGGGAGCTGGGGTTGTTTAGCCTGGAGAAGAGGAGGCTCAGGGGCGACCTGATCGCTCTCTACAGGTACCTTAAAGGAGGCTGTAGCGAGGTGGGGATTGGTCTCTTCTCCTATGTGTCAAGTGATAGGACGAGGGGGAATGGGCTGAAGTTGCGACAGGGGAGGTTTAGGTTGGATATTAGCAAAAATTTCTTTACTGAAAGGGTTGTGAGCCATTGGAACAGGCTGCCCAGAGAAGTGGTCGAGTCACCATCCCTGGATGTGTTTAAAAGACGTTTGGATGCAGAGCTTGGAGACATGGTCTAGTGGAGGGATTGTTAGTGTTAGGCCTTAGGTTGGACTAGGTGATCTTGAAGGTCTCTTCCAACCAAAAGATTCTGTGATTCTGTAATCGTTGTTAGTATTCCCTAAAGTCAAACATATCCACATGAGCTTATGTTTTTATATGAAATTATGATTATTGCACAGGAGATGAGGTTTTACATTACTTTCATGAATGGGAAAAAAGAGGCCAATTTTGATTTTCAGTCACTGACATGAATCTTCAACAGTTTTCAACAAAAGCAGAATTTATACCAAAGAGTTTTACGAGTATAGGCAATATATATATACTGTTTTCCAGAGATTCCATATGCTTACATTGTTCAACATCACTTTGGCTTTGAATGTCTTAAGTATATTTTGCCCTGCTTGGAATAAAATAAAAAAAAAAAATCTGGAGAAAAGGACAAGATTTTTCTCTGGAGCAACATTAGGTTATACAGCTGGTCATTTGAAACTCTACCCTCAAAACCCTTCTGATGGACTCAGCAACCAGAACACACATGCACAAGATCCTCACGCAAACAGGAAAACAAGCTAAAGGCATTACATCATAACAAACAACTTTCATTGGCTGGACAGAAGGCACAGCATCTGAAAGCAGCTTTTTCCAGTATAACATTTTTATAGGTGTCATATACCATCTCAAAATCCTATGCAAAACTAATGAGGTTTTTATATTTTGCTGTGTTGGCAAATGACTTCTCTGCTCCTGAGATTTTGCACACCAGTACATACTAACAATACTAAAATCTTTCAGAAGGAACATTTTAACACAATTCTTTTCTTGCTTACTTATATAATCCATGCAAGACACTTTTTTTTTTTGTTACTGTGTTTATAATAAAATGCTCACAACAGTGAGAAAATTGAGATTTAAAGCAATATTGTTAGGCTTCAAACAGCGTGAGTTCACTGGAACAAGATGAAAAAAAATAAACACAAGCATATTGCTTCAGCTCCAACTTAAAAAAAAAGATATTAGTTTTCAGAGTGTGAATGACAGTAGATTATAATATCAAAATAAAAAACCACAAGTATAAGTAAGCAAAGTATTAAATAAAAACAATATTCTGTACCATCAACAATCTACAAAATCAATATTCTGGTATCTTTTTTTTTTTTGCTCTCAAACACATTTCAATTCTATAAGGGAAATTATGCATTTGTATTTCCTTGTTGCAGCATAATTTTAGCAAATTCTACTTGTGCAATTACTTTCAAGCACACTGGACATCAATTGGAGTTTTGATAATGTTGTCAACAGAGAACTTACCCAGAACAAGAATTAGTAAAAGGGATAGGCCTATCCTTCACTAAGTACAGCAAAGGCAGTTTTATAGCTATAGTTCCTGTGCCATCTGATTTTATATTTTAGAAACTGAAATACCAACTAAAAATATATTCCAGAGCAGGCTGAGAAAAAAGCAGCCATATCCCACCTCTTCAAAATCCCCAAACTTACAGTGACTTCTCCACAGTTACTTGAGTAAATTAAGTACATTAGGGAGTTCAGCAAATTAAATGACTGATGGCCTAAAAACTAAAGGCGGTTCTCTAGCCTAAGAACAAACTGTCTCTACTGGGATTGCTTTTTCGTTTTGTCTGTATATTGTCAAACACACTGCATAGAGATGTAGAATAGGAAATTTCCAACTGCAGAATGTGGCTTTCTAGCAACTCTTAAAAAAACGCCACCAATTCCAACAACTATTTAATACTGCTAAAATACCTTTGACTGATAAAAACTTCAGTCTTTTATTATCTGTCTAATAGGATGTCATAGAAGGTTTCTTAGAGGAAACCTAGAAAAAGTATCTTTAACATTAAAGGTGCAGATTAGTTTCCATATCCTTTGAGCTCAGCATGAATAAATACCCCTCATGTTATGTTGTTAGGATATGCAGATTACAGATTATGAGACTTCAGAATAAAATCTGGGGTTTATTCTGAAAAAATATGCCTTGAACCAACTGAAAAAATTGCATTATTTAGGTAAAAAGTATCATTACTTTTAATGAAAAGAGAAAGATGACATCACATTCTCTGTCAATAGAAAAGCAGTGCATAAATCATGCTTGTATAGGTCATATATGCAACCAAGAACATCTCTCCCCAAGCTAAAATAGGTATTAAATAAAGATAC
Source organism: Anseranas semipalmata (assembly GCA_013399115.1). Lineage (NCBI taxonomy): Eukaryota > Metazoa > Chordata > Aves > Anseriformes > Anseranatidae > Anseranas > Anseranas semipalmata. The sequence goes on from VXAA01004874.1 coordinate 198,740, forward strand.
TAAGCTTTTAAAACCTTAGCAACACCTAGTAGAGTTTTAAATGCTTATCTCAAAAAGAGTTAATACAAAAGCATTCTGTCTTAGAATGATGCTTTTTTTTTTNATTCTTTTCCACAACATTGTTTTATTAATTTTAGAAATTCGTTGGTACAAAAATCTACAATGCAGCATTAATTAAAGTCATCCATATAATTTATTTCCAGTGTAGACAAAGCTCTAGCATTACACATCTAACAATACGTCTGGCTCCTTAGATCCCCCATAGTACTGCTATTCTGCTGTTTAACTAGGTTTTTCATTCCTACATTGTACTAAAGAGAGATTAGATCCGTTTTGCACTAAGACCACTACATTCAATTAAGCATAAATGGTTCTTGCTCTGCCCACAGTTATGCATGGGTAATTCCCATTCAGCTGAGCCACTAATTTCATATCCCATTGACCAATTTCCTTTTATCCAAAGAGCAAGACAATGGCCAACAGTTCAAGTCCATAGGAGGCAGAGGTGAATTTAATGTGCAATGAATATGAACATTATATTTCAGAGAAGATTTTGATCTAGAGTGTCTAAAAGACACTTGGGGATTTTGTAATAAAATTTTTAAAAGTGAAGAATTTGATTTCATAAAAGCTTTACTTTAAGGTACCCCTAAATTATCAATTCACTTTCAAGAGTAATCATTGTAAAAAGCAAAGAATTTATTAGTATCCTTCTTGAAAAGAAAAGGTGAAGTTTTCATCTATAATAGCAAATACATGTGCAGCTTCTAAGCTTCCACTTTAAGGCATTATACCTATATATTAAGATTTTGGCCTGACTTGACTGAACAGTTCTGTGGTTCTCTTCCAAACAGTGGCGCTAAATATCAGCTATGGGAACACTGTGTTTGGATGGCTGTTGTATCATCAGCTCATGTACAACCAACAAATACACTTAATCCAGAGTTCAGCTGGTAGATTAGGAGATAAGGACGAATAAGGAGATTCAGCAGCCATATAAGGAGTCTGCTTTCACTGATTTTTCTTTTTAAATGTCCTTATCTGTCTGTTTTCAACCTGTATATTAAAATTCCTAGTGAGTTGAGATTTGTTTTAATGGCATTTCCTAATGAGTTGAGATTTGTTTTAATAATTGTCACAGAAGGATGAGTTTTACACAGGAAATACAACGAAAATATGTGAAAAGCAGTGAAGTATATTGGTCATTCTGTTTTGTTTTTCAGTGGTGCAGACTCTGACATGGATAGGTTCTTACAAACTCCCACTTCTTACTAGCATCTATTGTAGCATGCTAACTCTTCTACATCATTTTTCTGCACCTCAAAAATGCTCTGGTAGACTTCAAGGCTACAGGTGAAACCCCACTCACTGCTGGAAGGTTTTTGTGCAATGCTAAAGCACAATGATCAAGGTTTGGATTCTGCAGAAGGTGACAATAGCCTGGCAAAGCTTCTTTGCAAGGTGTAAAGCAACCATTTGATTCAACTAGAATGCCAGGAATAATTTCTTTGCTTTTTCACAAGGTGATTTGGGATCATTATCTATCAGAAGTGGTTAGGATCCAGATTAAGCATTCCCATTTGGAACAAGTCAGATCTTAAGTATCTAATAACTAATACTTTGTTAGAACTGCATTACCATGAAAGATTTCAGTCTTCCCTACTGAAATCACTATGGATAGCAAATGGATTTATAAGTATCATTAATATCTAAAGTGAATTTTAAATGTACATGTAATGAAGGACAGAAAAGGTAAGAGACCAAATTTCTTTTTAATGGCTGAAACTGTGCAAGAGATTCTATTCTACAATCTTTGCCTCAAAAGAAAGAAATAGTTTAAATTATTCAAAATGAAAATTGAGTCCCTTCTTTGTAAGGACACAACCTTCACCTCTTTGAATTACAGCTTTGTTCATTGTCTCTTCCCCTTGAATAGTTGAAAAATTCTGACTAGTTTTGTTGGAAATAAGAATTCTTTTATCTTTAATTTCTGTTTCTCTTTCAGTTTACAGTACTTATTTTCCTAAAGTTCATTAAATATTGCCATGAAAAAATATTTACATTTCACAGACCTATATCATCTCAGATTGCTTTATTGAATAAACACTGGATAAAACAGCGTAAGTTTGCCACAAGGACTTATGCACAGGCTTAAATTTCAATGGGCCGGTCATTTGGTTAAATTTGAATAACTATGCAGATCTTCATAACACTGTAGCTGAATTTTAAAAATACATTAACTTCATTATGACATTTGCAGACTTCAGATAAAAGTGCATTTATGTCACATTTAAGTCACATTTTCTACTAAACTCAAAACGCCAAAATTTTTGTGTTTCAAACATGGGAAAAATACAGAAAAGGGCTCAGTTTTACAAGCTCACATATGTATAAGGACAGACATTCTCTACTAGCTGTTGGTAGTCAGAGCAGCAGACTTGGACAGTATCAATTACTGGGAAAAAGCACTTGGCATAATACAAGACATGCATTTTATCATTAAATATACAGACTTCTTAATGTCAGGAAATTAAAGTCCACAAAGCAAATCTCATCTGTTAAACTGCTTTACCTAAGTACACTGTATTTGCATTACTATAAGAAATGGGAAGGGAGACTGTGATTAGTCTTTTGAAGCCTATGTTACAACTGCTGCATTTTATACTTATTGATCTATATAACTCATGGTTATAAGTTACTACTTTTAACTACCTTAGTTCATCACTATCTAGAGGAATTAGCAACCTTAGCATAGGTATCATCTTCAGTCAAAGTTTCCCTAAAAATCTTGGCTGACACAAGGATTTCCATTATTTTAGTTTTGGCAGATGAATAAAGCCATTGTGAACTAAATTAAAAAAATACAGTCTTTGACCAATATGTGATGTGATGTGCTCACATAGCCACCAGTCTGCATCCAAGGTGACAGATACTTAGAACAGACATGAATTTTTCATAGGTGTGCTTGAATGAACAAGTTTATCCCTGTGTCATCAATATACAATGGGATTCATAACCCCAAGAAACCTGAGGAGTAGACACCAAGACAGCAATGCTTTCTGCTCATCGGCATTCACAAAATAGACAGGGCTGAAGTGCATGATTTCAGCAGCAGTCCTGATCACAAAATATATAAGGCTGTTAGAAAAGACTGTCCTGATGTAAGCAAGTACAGATTCTAGATCAGATGGCTCACAAAATGTAGTAGCTGTATTGAAATGGTCTGCAGCTAACCCTTCTTGTAACAAAAACATTATGATAGAACAGAGATAAGCATGTGTTCTTGCATTCACTGTCAACAATGAAGAACATTCTAATAGATATAAAACACTGTTTTATCCCTCCAATGTCAATAAAAATATCTATAGAAAGAGTCAATGTCAAAGAAAAAATATAGATGATACTTGAAAAAAAATCTGAAAAACACTGAACAACTGTATCAACCAAAAAAAAAAAATTGTTAAAAATAATCTGCCATCATTCCCAGGTAACTAGTTGGCAGTAAGTAACTGTTTACTCGTGCCAACAGTGCTATGCAGACACGCTTCCATCATGTCAGGCAGCATTCCATTCAAGCTAAAATACTGTTTTTCAGTAAAACTAATGAGTGAACATGAAAATACTAAGGTAACTTTGTTGTTTCTAGGGTTTAATGAAGGCTGCTCAGCAGCTGTTTTAGGTTTCTTGTTGTGGCACTGTATTGAACCACTGACACCTACAGGCATAGCTGCATATATTAATTCTTTGAGACACATCTCTGTAGCTTCAATGTTATGAGGCAGGAAACCTCTGAGGATAAGCCATGGAACTGCCTTGGACAACCTGATTTATTTGCAAGGTACACAGGAATCCAGCATGGATGGCACAGGCATCCCATTTCACATAACATATTTCTCCCCACTACAGGAATGAAAATGAAGCAGAAGAGTAGATGAAATTCTTTCTGCATTATCAGGAGCTCCCTAAGCCTGTGTCATTATTCTGTTTTCATTCTGGTGTAAGGAAAATGTAGGCAACATTATTGACCCTTACAAACCTCACCTAGGGTCGATCAAAGACCCCCAAAGATACATTTCCTATATGTATTTCCTAATACATCTGAAATCCTGCCTGCCTCCAGTAGCTAATAGTTTAGGGAAGAGCTGATAGTCTTCTACTGGTTTGCAGATAATCAAAGGGAAGTCTGACGTATTGTAAATATACTAACTTACAATCTCTGCTGATAGTTTTGCTTATTCACTAATGACTATATCATTATAGTATTATAGTTCAGGCTAAATGCTTCCTTCACCCATGTCAGGCTAACTTTAAGCAAACTGCAGCATAGCAAAGTAACTCTGACTACTACACAAGCACACAATATAAAAATCATAAAATCATATATAGAGAGATGCATTTTTAAGACAAGATTAAAAAATACATCAATTAGCTGGTTCCTTAAGAATTACTCTTGAAGACTTTCCATAGAAGTATGCTTCCTGCACACCCAGTGTTAAAAAAAATAGTGCATAAAAATAAACCTTCCAAAAGATCTGTTTTGCCCTGTACTTACTTTGGAAAGGTCATTTAGGAAAACAGGTGATGGTGGCAAATCAGGCCAATGTCACCTATGAGATTAATGGATGCAAGGCTGCTTTTATTTCATCAAAAAGAAACTAATCATTTTATGATACATTGACCACCCAAACCACTGGAGTACCTGTAACCCCATTTATGAATCCTTTGTGGTGGCTAAGCTCAAGTTATTTTGCTCCAATTCAAGTGAGAAAAGCAACCTATAAAAACATACTCATATTTTCTTCTTGAAAACTAGACTTCTTGTCTTTTATTATTTTTCTCACATATTCAGAGGTCATCTTTAAAGCAGCTGTCAATGAGTGAAATAAATAAATAAATAAAACCACACACGCTTGATTTCTGTCAGTGCTACAAAAGGTATTCTCCTAACAGAGGACATACACCTGGAAAAGCTGCCCGCTCCTCCCAGATCTGTACAAACTCTTGCACAGACAGGCTGAACGGTGCCTGTACTTGCTTTGTTCTCTGTCTACCAGTGACACTACCAGCCTACATGATGTTAAACAGGGCTCAAGCAAGGAAGTATTTCAAACAGGTAATGCTGAGCCCTAAACTCATTTCAGTTCTCTTAGCAATTTGTCTGCAGGGAGCACAACTGATTTGTCTCAATTCCTATTAAAGGCAATTTCATGAGCTTTTCAGTACTGCTTCGAACAGGCTCGGGATGGTAATGAAGCAGCACATAATAATGTCAGCTATACATTTGGAGTGTATGGCCTCTGCAGTGGTGCTTGGTAGGAATTTGAGAAAGGTTTGCAAAGGGCTACTAACAGAGATCAGTACAAAACCATCTATAACACAACTTACTACCTTCACAACCTGCAAATCTTCTTCTTTAGGGAGAAGGATGTCAAGGTCAGGGAGTATTTGGAAAGCTGAGAACAGGCTTCGGAGCTCATTCATAAACTTCTTCATAGTAATTTTCTATTCATTCACTCTTGAGAGCAATTTGGAGTTAAGGTTGAGAAATGTAAGGTTATTAAATGATCTAAGCAAATCAAAGTGGGTGAAAGTGAAAAGCAATTGTAAAGAAAAGTGTTTTCTTTCCCCAAGATGCAGAATGCAGAACATTTCAGCTTTTGACATTGTGGCTGGAAGACACAGAACACTTCCTTGCTTTTTAAAGGGGACATGTAAGAAAACAGGAATTACAACACACAGGTACAGTAAAGATCCCAAGCAAGCAGAAATGAGTCTAAAACTCCAGACTTTTCCTTCACTCATGATTGAACACAAATATAGAGAGAGTCGGGACTAACTGATATAATGATACAGAAGCACTTTCCACAACAACACAGAATCCTTCCTTTTTCTCATATACAACTGTGAAAAATTGCTGCATGTCAATCTCATAAGAAATATTACATCCAGTACAAAAGAGTTAAGACTTTTAAATACATCTTTAATGCTTCTGAATATGTATTTCTCAACTTATTGTACTCTTACTTCAGTACTAAAAATAAACATGCTCTATCGTACTTCACACTGAAAGGTGTCCATTGTCATTCCACAAGCAAGCACAGAAAATTAAATGACATATTTAGAACACTTAATGTAAATGCTGGGTTGTAGTTTAATGTCAACACATTCCAATATCCACAGTTTGAAAGAAAAATACAGAAACAACACATTTTTGTTTAACACATATTTAAATAATAGTTGATAATACATCTTCCAGGCATTTTCTTTTAAAAGACATCAAAGAACCTTCTCCTTTTAAAATTCAATGCTGTATCATGAAAGTAAGTGTGCTAATTGGCTTCAGCTAGTTTCTCTCACTGACCAAATTTCAGATGTTCCCAACTCTTGCAGATTGTACTAGTTTCAGTACAGGTCTCAGCATTACTGATGATCAAGCTTTTCAAGCAATTCTTCCCTCACAGAACACATAAAAACTTTGATTTAGATCAAATATAAAAGACACCTTAAATACTTTGATTTGATATTTGTGCTACTGCAAACTTGATGCTGTAAGTACCCTTCCTGTCTGACATCTTTCTTTTAACAAATACCAAAATTAATGTACAGATGATAATGTGTAGAACCAAAAAGATAATAGAAATAACAGAAAATAGAATAGAAATAATAATAAATAATATGCTAACATTAACACCTGGTTTAGCAATATTATTAAGCATGACATGCATAATGTGACTGTCCAATTCTATCTCGAAAACACTTGAGCTTCAGTGAAATACAAAACTGATAAATTTTTCCCTATTTCTTCCTTCTCCAGCTTGTGCATGCATTATTTCCAGGTTAAGTGAATAAAGAGAAAAGTATGCAAAGAAAGTATGAAACTATGGTACAGATGCCCTACACTAAGTAAGATTTATGAGATAGGATTAGATCGTTTGTAAATGGCTCCAGAAATAAAATAACTTATCCATGTTCCTTTTTCATTCACTAATCCTCTTTGCAAAGTGTTTTTTGCTACACAACTCAAAATCCCTAACTCCAACAATCAGTGGCAAAAGAATGGGGGGAAGCAGGAAGATGGAACAAAAAAACCACTGCCATATTGTAGATAGATATTTAAAAGCTTTTGGTTCAAACATTTCATATTATTTAATCTTTTCCTTGGAAACCTTTCATAGCTTCTTTGACTAAGAACATAATTTCTCTTGTATACACACAGTGGTTTGCAATGCTGAAAAACCTTTAACTGTTCCCATAGTAACCAAACCCATTCTATTATATGTATTTAATTGTTGCCTTTTCAAGTATAATCTATTATTGTAGCTGGAGTCAGTGTGTTCTGTTGCCATCTAAATTATGGATTCCCTGAACTTTATCAGTCATTCATTTCAACTTTAAGTTTGCTTTCAGTAATTTGGAATTTAAAGTATTTAGTACATTTTGTTAGGTACTATCACATTAAAAAACAAGCCATGAATAAGTATATAGATAGTAAAAAGCTGGTAGCATTAAATATTGCTTTGAACAGGTAAATTTTAGTGATTTCGTCTTTAAATATGAGAATAAACAAGCATCGGTAGAGCCAATATCAAAATTCCCTATCTGAATGGGGCTATGACTCCTTTCTGAGACTTTCTGAACTATGGCTCAGCTTTGTGATTCATTTTTGCAATGGGCTTGTACTGAATTTCAAGTTCTCTAAATGTATTTCTGTGTTTAGGTGACAAAGCCTTTAAAAAACAGAATAAATTTCTGTGAGGATAAATTAAGAATGATGATTTGCCTTCTTAAGCTTTCTTAAATAAAATGATTTGTTGCATTTCAGCACTGTATTCTCTGGATTTTAATGGTGGTGTACAATTTTAAAACGCAGCATAGTTGAAGGGTAGAGAACTTGAAAAACATTACAAATAGTATTTATTACTACACATCATAGTTGCATCACTCCATTTCAATTCCATCTGATATTAAAGTAAACTATATTAAGTATATTATTTTAATGTATATTTTCTCCTATAATGTCAGCACAGGATTTAAAAAGTAAAATGGTAATCCTGCTTCTGAACAATTGTGCTTTCTCCCTGACCCATAAAAGCTGTTTTCTAGCTTCTCCATTAGTTATCCCTAACAGATCGTACTGTTCCTTGGACAAGAAACAGAGGCTTTTATTTAGCTATAGTGGTATACGGCGCATTTTAGAGTGCTGTACTACAATTTTCTGTGTTGATAATTAATTGTCAACTCTGACAATGTTTATCTAGGTCTTATTTCTGAAAATGTTTAGCTAGACCATTTATTTTTTTCCAGTCAAAAACATGAATCACTCTTATATATTCAAGTCCAGGTAAGGATTAGAAAAATAAGGTTATAAAATTCAATTACAATAAGATTACAAAACTAAGGCTCAAAGTACAGCCCCATTAATAGGAACCCTATTACAGGACAAAATAACTTGGCATCTCTGTGCCACTGTCCATCTGACAAAGAGGACATGTTTCTCCTTTTTTGCCTTATACTGTGTGCATGACACATTTAGATTGATGCAATCAGAATTACACGACATGTTTCTGAAAATAAAGGAATGCTTTTCGTTCTTGGTTCTTGTAACATTCATTCCTGGTTGTTCTGTGGCTCTGATCTGAGGTCTCTGCCAGCTCTGCTCCTACTGCTTGCCAGGAGAGATGAGTCCTTTTCAACCCAGTATCTTTCAAAAGAGTAAGCTTGGCACTTGCTAATATTGCATATAAAGATGTATATTATATAAAAGGACATAATAAAAAGCTGGAGGAGCAGGTCAGTATGACAGAGTTAAATGAACACTACCATACTTTCAGGTTTACCACCCTATAAGGTTTCTGCATAAACAAATAGATAGATAAGTAGTTTTACCAAGACTGCAGGTAATAAGCATGAATGATTAACACATGGGAAAGTTTACCTCAAAGCTACCTCTCTTCCTTTTTCCCTGCTTGTGCTTCCCTTGATTTTTACCTCAATAGCTCACTCCCAGTAATCTCTTTTGTCTGTATTTCTCTTATTCTCCTTGTCTTGCTCATCCCAGGAATCCTCCTGGGATCTGGGGGATTTGCTGAACATATGAAACAGTCAATCTTGGAGCAAAAAAATGGAGAGAACCACAGGTTAACTTGCAACCTATGTCATACTTTGATGAATGTGTTTCCGAAAAACCCACCTCTTCTGTCTAACCCATTTATGCTTCTTTTTAGTCAGCTGTCTTAATTTGTACAGGTCAAAACATGGAGCTCTGTGAGACCTAGAGAGGTCTGTAAATTATTTAACCCCACGGCACTACTGCAATGCCTGATGTGACAGCTAGAAGAAATGCAAATAAATATTTACATCTTGCTAATACTTGTAAATATAATTAACTAAGCAGTTCAACACAGAAAGAAGCAGTTCTGGCACAAGCACTGGCCTCTTTTTCCTTCCTTATTTCTCTATTTTTTAGACAGTTATCAAAGCTGTACACAAGCTGATGTTGTGGGCTGCTGTGATGGAAGCTCTAAATCTGGATTATTAATAGACAGATATATTTCCAATACATGCTGTTAAATATTTAATCAATATTGTAGCAGCAGCAAATAGTTTTGATTTGCAACAAAAGCTATATACTACTCCATTGTGTAATGATAAAGAGAGGAATAAAATACCAAAAGCAAAACAAGTTGCAGTCGTCCTTTGAGTCAAATCCTGCAATATCCACAAAGAACACATAAATGGACCAGGTGCAAGAAACACATGAAATACTTACAGGTGTGGCATGGGAAAAAAAAAAGAAAAAAAACCTTGCCTCACAAACTTCAGTGAAGTGTTCCACAGTGGCTACTGCAGCTAATGCTGATAAAAAGAAGCCTGGCCAGGCAACTTCCTAGTACATCCCAGCTGAATCCTGGTCCCAGAGCATACGAATGAGAACTCCTATTTGTACGTACTTCATAGCTGTATGGATAACTTTTGCAGCATTCGGCTATCTTAAATTAACTGTTGCTTGTAAAATATTTTGGTTTTACAACTTTATTTCAATATAATTTCAAATTTCTGTCTCAAACAATCCAAGTGCACCAACACTGCGTGTGTCCTAATGTGTTAATGTAGTATCCTTTCACTTTTATCACCTCTGCTTCCTTCATCCCCATTTCCCAGCTTTATTTTTTTATGCTGTAGGTATCTTGTATCTCACAGATGCTGACTGACACAGACATTGGACTGACTGGAAACAGCCAAGAGGGGGAAGAGAAGAAGAAGAAAGAGCACTACTACCACTTCACCTTTTTAGCTATAGCCACCCACCTCTGCTATTAGTAAATCCATACAAGTAAATCACAACATACTCAATTCTCGATGTAAACATATAGAGGGTTACATAAAATAGGGTTACTAAAATCCCTATTGCCAGAGATATTCTTAAGTACATTGAAATCGTAAATACAGGAATAAGCGGGATATTGTCTCCATATCTTCATTACATCCAGGAAAAACAAATAAATAAGAACAAAAGAAATAAGCAAACAAAGGAGCTGGAGGTGAAGATAAGGAGATTGTTCTTAAAATTATTTCTACACTTTCTCCAATACCGCTTTTTAGTTTGCAAAACAGAACAAATGTTGCTCTTTAGAAATACTAGTATCTAGATTATGCACACTTCTGGAGCATCTCTCCCCATTTAGTTTTGCAAAATTAAAAGCGAAATCCCACTGATGGTATGCTAAACATACCATGCAGGTATACACACTTTTCATGTAATTTTCACATAATTCATTCCTTCTACAGTATTTCCATATTTTTAAGCAGTATGCTGATTGAATCGAGTTTACTCCAGCAGTATTCCTATTTAAGTCAAGATAAGAACACTGTCATTAGCATAATACTTGCTAACAAAGATGACTAATACTGCCACTGCACAGGATGATGGTTTTAGGAATGCTCTACAAAATACATGGTTTAGAAAACCCCTCAACAAAACCAGTAATATCACCATCACAAGGCTATTGTTTTTCACTGATTATATTCAATAGAATACATGATACTGTTTTCACTGGAAGTATACAATGAGATATAAAATAAACAGCACAGTCCAATAGCTATACCATGAAATCATAACCGCAAATCTACCTAGTTCTTCCCTGACATCCCTTCTCTTTTCCCAACGTCTTCCAGTAAGAATAAGAAATTACCAAGAAATTCTGTTCTTTGTTATGCTTCAGAGATATTATTAAATTACTGTGAAAGTGAAACAAATACATCTCTGATACATGTTTTTTCTAGTTTTAATCTACAATGCATTTGTCTAACCAAATTAACTACTTCGCAGTCTTAACATTACATGTGCAAACATATTTCCTTCATATTTGTTTTCCATTTTATGATGCTTTAATTGTTCACAAGTAATAACATAGTTGATTAATTTTTACATTTGAGCTGCAATTATGCTTTGAAATCTAATTTGTAAGAACTGGGGTTGTACTTTAATACAAGCACCACAGACTTCTAAATTACAAAACAAATTATCCTCTTGGTCCCTTCTACCCTGCTGTCAACCACCACCACCTCACACTCTTCAGCATTTACAGAACATCACTTCAAAGTGATGTTTCTGCTGCACGAAAGTATGGGCCCAAACCTGCCTTAAATTTCTAGCAAGATGATAAAGCTCACACAATTACTGTCTGTGCCTCAAAAATGACTTTAATTACAGCTTAGCAACAGCAGATGTTTTTACACACCAGAAAGTACAATTCTGGTTCTGGAGTGGTTATCTAATACTATGCAGTTCCAGTTAATTTTGTGCAAGCTTGAGTCAAAGAAGTCAAGTTCTACAAATATTTTTGCCCCAATTTCACAGCAATATAACTGCTGTAAGAACTTAAAGTTTTGAACATAATAGTGTACAAGAAAAGGGAGTGAATGGGCATAGCTGGCACTTCACTCTTTCTTCCTGTTAGAGATAAATGGGCTTTCACCGAGAGCTCTCAGTTCTGTACTTCAAAAGCATATTCTTTCAGTGAAGTCTCACAATGACTGGAAATTCTCATTAGGCAAAACTAGGCATCAAGGTTAACGACGAGAATAGCTGGTTGCTATGACGGAGAAGAAACATGAGAACTACTGATGCTCTCACTCTATAACCAGATACAAAGTTTCTGCCATATTTGCTTTGCAGTACTATTTTATTTCATTTGCACAACCATTAGTTATTTTCTAATTCTACAAAATCATTTTCATTTTGGCAGTGGCAGGACACAAAGAAAACAGTAGAAACATCAAAATTTGGTGCGTTATCATTTTTTCTTCAAAGTAAGCAGAAAGAGGCTACCAATCCGAGCAGCTTAGTGAAGACAAAATGTCATGTAGGATTTTCAACTAGTTGGGGTTATGGAACAGCAGACAATAAAAGAAGTGTAAATAATCTTTTTTTTTTTTTTTTCTATTTTCTGAAATGTTTCCCATTTCAGAAATGAGTACATGAGTAGAGTAAAATAACTCATTTTCCCATTGCATGCAAAAAGCAATATAAGATTTACAGTGAATGCACAGAACTGTTGTGTCCATGGGTTGTGGTTTGGTTCTTCCTCTGTTTTATTGCAGAGGGATAGCGAATCAGAATAATTAAAAATGAGCTGTTAATTATATATAACAGCTTAATAGTGCCTTTTAAACAGTTTGTTGTTTTTTACCCTGATTATGTTTTTATTACTTATTAATTCCTTCCATAGTGAATATAGCCAGAGTTATACATTTTTAATATGCTTTTCTTGCCACTATAAAAATTAAAGATTCAAAAATCTGGCGGAAAATATTTTCCAATAAATAATTGTTTTTTCAAAAAAATATTATTTCACTAAGCATAACTTTCTCAAAGAAAACCAACATCCATTACTATGAAAAATGCAGTTCATCCCCTATTTCTTAACTAGGATATATAAAAATCTTCTGAAGTAATAGGCATATCTAACATGAAAAACCCATGTGTTCACTAGGGTCTTAGAGTAAATCAAAGACTCTACCTTACTTCAGGATTTACCTTCCCAGACACATCTGCTGTGATTTCCACTCTTTGCAGGTGGCCTGTCACATGATTGAAAGACAGGCAGCACTTGTGACTATTTTCACAGATATAAGAAGTAGACAGTACTGAAATTTCCTGTCTTGTGAGACATTAATGTATTTGAGCCATCCTTACCTCTACACAGAGAAAGAGCTGCATGCCCACCAGCAAAGGACCATAAACAAGGGTTCTGCAGGGTCCTGTGAGGAGCATGAGTGGCAGGGAGGAGGAGGGATGGCTGAGTTCCTCAGGAGTGCTGGGAGTGGACAGTGTGAAAAAGCAGAGGAAGCAGCCCATGCAGGGGATGGGTGGGAGCTGGAAACAGGGAGGAGATCCTCATGTGCACACTCCACCATTTTGGCCTGAGCCCTTAGGAGACAGGCCTTGCTGGTTCCCCAAGAAGGACCTCCAATACCCATGTGTGTGAAGCCATTCTGGGAATGTATTTGGCCCTTATAGAAATATATTCAATTCCTACCAGTTCAGGAAGCAATTTTGGTCATGCATTTGACTATTGACAGCATATGCATGTTGCACTACAAACTCTTTACTGAATTTGGAAGTACTTGCTTTGAAGAAATTGATATAAATTCTACCTCCTCTACCTCTTACCTATCACTAAAATGCTATGCTGGGAAGTATACTATAATTCAGCTGATGTGTCTTTTACTGCTTCTCAACTGAGATGGAACCACAGCTTTAAAACCGATATATTTCCAGAGCAACAACAGTCATCCATATACTATTAGTATTACGCAAGGAATGACACATGCTTTCATAGTGCATCATTGCAATTATCCAGGAAACTGAAATAGTTCATTCACCTTTTATCAGATTGTTGAAATGAGTCTGAAAACCATTCATTTTTCACACCACCAAAACATGCCTTCCTGAATGGAGTGTCATACCAGATGCAAACCTTGCAGTGGGGTACCACAGCCTGACATTAGAGGACCACTATTCATGTCACCACTAAGGAATGGGGAAAACCACAGAGGTAAAACAACAACACAATAAAAATTCTTCCCAGAGAGTTAAATAAAAATAAATAAATAAATAAATAAAATTAAAAAAAAAATTGAGAGAGAGAAAAAATAGTAAAAGAAAATGTGCAAGTGAAAGAAGTGAAGAGTAGAATACAATCAGCTTCTTTTCAACTCCTTTGAGTTGAAAACTTCTTTTCAACTCCTTTCATGGAATTAGGTAAAGCTTCAAGAGTCAAAAAGGATCATCAGCATCTTCAAATGTAATAATTACATTTTTGCAACTTGAAGATCGTACAGGAAAACAAAAATCTCCTAAATTTTGCAGTATAGCAAATACGGGATATACATGCCCTGAAAACTTCCGAGATGCCAAACTAAATATCTGTACTAACCAGTGCAGTCCAGTGCACTACAGTACTGCACTTAAGCTACAAGTCTATCCCTTACCCTGCCTCCCATCAGTAAGCATCCAAGTGTGCCACTGTGACTTCCAGGAGCCTACTCATGTACTTGAAATTGAACTCATGCATAAGAATCTTGATCAGGTGAGTAAAGTTGCAAGGTACAAATTAAACAGCTTTGGCACAGATAACATTTGAAAGCCTCACTACATAGGCCCATTCATACATTTATCAGAAGAAAAATCTGACCTGATTCTTAAAGAGTTTAAAAATTTGCCAAAGGAGCTGTAGCATTTACCTGGGATCTTCATCCTAAAGTAATCTCCCCTAAAGTTCAGGAAATATTTCTGACATGACAAACAGTTGGCAAGTTACTATGTCTGCTTCATAACAACAGGATCTGTAGCTCTAAAAACAATTTAACAGAAATAACGTCTTTCAAAGAAAAATCAAAATCAGAAATGTGATAACAGATGAAGTACAAATGCACTTCATGCAGCTTTAAATTAGCCAGCTCTGATGGCCACATGTTGCCACTGCTATTCTGGACTGCAGTATCCAAAATATCAATTAAATAAAGTACATAAGCACCTGCTCAACAAAAATAAAAAAATAAGCACCTGAAACTTCACTGTACTTATTTCACACACTAGTAGCATATGAATGGTTTTCTCAGTGTTTAGATATGAACAGCGTGCAGCAGCAAAACATTGTCTGCTCAGAGACATGTATGTCTAAGAAACTTCTTTCTTCCACACTATCAGTTGTAGTATGAGCTTTCAGCTGATAGCTTGATCACAGAAGTTGAAGCTAAGTTGTTTTAAAGCATAACTTCCAGTTCCCTAGCCTTGTCTTCTTTCCCATGCTCTCTTGCAAGAACTTGAAATGGAAGAGAGAATTCCTTTTGCCATTGCTCTGTCTCAGCAGTCGATTTATTTATATTTGAATTCAGATAGGAAGGACTAAAATTAAGACTATGCAAACAGAATAAACCGTTCAAATTCTTTCTAGCGTCTGTACATCTTCAAGAGCAACTGACTGATTTGCCACTAAAGCAACATCAAGAGGCCTTGATAACTTGAACTATTGACAGCACAGGTTTTCAAAGTCTTATATTTCTACAAAGCATACTAAAATTAATGCAATATCCTAGACAAAGTGGAGGCCACAGAGGACACAGTAAGGTAGAGCTCACATTCCTTGGTTTTCATCCTGACCTCATACTGACATTCATACTATGCTTTTCTATGTGTCACGCTCTGTTGTGGAGTGGCAGGACAAAAGCTACAAAGCAGGGCTCTTGCTACTGCCAGTTGAACAACGGAAATACACTTTGCTGAGTGCACAAAACAGGAAGTCTTGTGCATTGTTGTTATATAAAAAGCAGAGAAATTCCCCTTTCCAAAATGTGTATTTACAGAAGAGCAGTGAACCATTTGTGCTCCACCAGTCTTCAAGGCAACATAAAAAAATGGTCAAAGCAGCAAGCTAGGACTTCATCTTCCTCTTGCAGGTGCTATAGCTTCACTAAACAGGTTCCTTCATGCTTCTTATGAAGGGGATGTCACTTCCAGGCTGCTCAAGATATGACGTTTGCTTGGCCAGAGCCTTCTCTGCTTATTTTGCAGCTACGTTCTTATGTTATCCCACTACACAGCCAAGTATATTCCTGCTGAATGACAAGAGGTGGGGATTTTGCCCACAGTGCACAATCCCCTAGCTATCACTACAGAATTGTTTCCTGATGAAATATTTTGCAATTCAAAGAAAAATACAGGAAAAAAAAGGCCTTTTATTCCTCCAATCTTGGTAATATCTAATCACTGACACTTCAAAGAATCATTAAGTTTTTCTGCTACCATTTCTGGCATGACAGTTTGCTGCTTACAGTAAAATTACATTAAGCAAATACAATGCATTATTTAAAGCCACTAAACAGCTTCTTTCTAAGACAAAATATCATTAGTCAAATACTATACAATTCACATTAAAGGCATTTTTCCCTCATCCAGGCATCACAGTTTCTTGTGCCCTGAAGGTCTTGCATATAGTTCCAGTGGGGTTTACAATATAATTGTATTTAGTTATTTGTAACTGTTTATTATCTTATTATCATTAATATGTTCTTTGTGTGTCTTGGATTACACATTGCCTCCTTATGTAGTTTTAGAAAGCATTTGTTGTTCTAAACATACTCTGTCCAAGGCCCTGAAGTCAGCAACATTTTCTTTACAGGACTTATTCCTACAGAGTTGACCACTGCTCAACCCTCTGTAGTATCCACTTTTGGGACATGCAAGTCAAAACCACTGAGGTTCTCAAAGGTAAGCATAGAAATCAAAGCATGAATGTTATTTTCAGTAAAGATAATTACCAATACCAGTAATTATAGTTCACCTGTGCAGATCAGCCCACATATGGACTCTGTGCTATAGTCAAGGGAATTCAAGGTGTGTCAAAGGCTTCCCCTTGCTTGATGTTTACAGTGAAGAAAAACAGATGGCACTGGGATATATAGGGACAGGAACTGGGATCTCTTTTGCTTCAATTAAAACTGGGCATGGAGACAACGATCTGCATGTAGAAAGCGCAGGGTGAAAAGAGAAGTGAATGGGACATTGATGCTTCACAACGCTTGAGATCTCCTTGAAGCAGTATGCTTTCATCCCCCTACAATGACTTTGAAGGTTTATAGACAATTTACTGAATTCCTATTCTAACAATGTGCAGAAGTTTTCCAGAAAGATGTTTCTGTCTCATTTCCATTATATTTGTAAGAAATGTTGGTTTAAAGATACTAACACAGTGATGCTGTTTCATGTGAAAAAGTTCAAATATATTTAATCTGTCTAAGCACAAACTCATTTCTTTTTGAAAGATTTCCAGAGCAACAAGTTATATTTTTAGATGTGTAAACTGGAAGGATAGCAGAGGCCAGAGCATATTTCTGAGACCTCTGCATGCATAACAGAAGTATGATTTCAGTCTAATTACTTAAAGGATATCACTAGTCATGTTGTAAAGAAAAAAAATAAAAAAAAAGAAAAACAGAAAACAGATTAATACACTTGCTAATATCAATAAAGGCAAAGGGAAAAACTATCTAAGAGGTGGCATCATAAAACTCTCAAGTACATGTTAAACACATACAAGACCTTACTTTGAATTCATAAGGGATTATGAAGTGCTGAACCTGCTGACAGCGGAGGACAAAAGACAATCAAACAACAGTGCAGGCTTACTTTTCAATGGAGAGAAGGCAAAAATGTACTATGCTGTTTGGACTAACTGCAAAACTCTGGATTTCAGCTTAGTATTTTGCGGCCTATTGCCTTCCCAATCCTTTAGTATTTAGAAAGCCATGACTGAAACATTTAATCAAACAGATGCTAACAGTATTTTGAACATTAATTCCCTGTAATAATACCTTGGTGATAGACAATGTACTACGTTAAATTTTTAAGTACAGGTAGACTAGGAAGAGGTGGTTTTATCACCAGATTGAGAAAGAGGCCACAGTCAGATACAGACTAAAGCCATAGATCTGTACCAAGGCTATATGCACGTGGGGAAAACAGACTTTACACCTCCTATTATACACATAATCATAACTAGTAACTGATGAGATAGTGCATACATATTTTAATCTGACTCAAAGTATTTACACCTAGGTTTCAGGTCTAATATCTAATTCACTGTTGGTTTTTTTTTTTTTG
>VXAA01004874.1:216934-245057 GCA_013399115.1 Anseranas semipalmata
GGGAGTGTGTGTTTCATTTTCTTACAGTAATAAGCGTGCAAGCTAGTACTTCATACAAATAGACTGACAGATAGACAAGTAAAATTTGATAGAAAATAAAATAGATAGACAAGTAAAAAAAAAAATTTAGACAAAGCTAAATTTGCTTATACTCAAAGAAGCTGAGAACACAGAATGAATTGAGAGGATCAATAATGATCTCATATTATCCATTGTCATG
Organism: Anseranas semipalmata; assembly: GCA_013399115.1. Classification (NCBI taxonomy): domain Eukaryota; kingdom Metazoa; phylum Chordata; class Aves; order Anseriformes; family Anseranatidae; genus Anseranas; species Anseranas semipalmata. Next base: position 217,155 of record VXAA01004874.1, read on the forward strand.
CTTTTAATTACCTTCCGCAATTTAAAATGCATGTACCCCAACTTTATGTTGCAATTACTGTTATGTTTTCTTTCTTTCATTGAGAAAAGTTCTTTTCATTCTCCAAAGACTCGCTTTTTAAGGAACAACCATCCTGTCTGATATTGCAAGACAGGTGTTACTACACATGCTGTGGCTATGATTGTCAGCTAATGCAAGATATCAAATTACACTCTATTTAATTTAATAGAATTTCTTTGGAAGACCACTACCACACTTTTGAAGATGCCATCATTATCTCATATCACAGCAATAAAAATAGTCACTGAAAAATATTGAAATATCTCATATAAGCAGAGCATTTAGCAATTATGTTCTTTCTAAAAAGCACCTACTGACTAAAAAACTGTTGAATGTGTTGAATGAAAAGACTATTTAAATAAAAGGAATCGCTCTATTAAGCCTGTTAAAAAGTCCATTTCTCATAGTATAAATGCCCATTCCTTCTGTATACCTCATTACCAAAAGCCTTGGAAAAAAAGGTAGGCTAATGAGCAAAAGAAACAGCCTAGCCTCAGGCCAATTTCTACTTTTGGAAATGCATGTGTAACCCCTGGTGAGACAGAAAGGAGGTGTATATGCATATCCACAAGAATGAATCTGGCCTGATGTTTACACTGCATTTGTAAAAAATCATGTTATTTGAATAACTCACTGTTTAGACACATCAGGCATTATTGTCTGTTCTTTTTTCCTCGTATCCACTGTCGTCTCTACAGGGGTAAGTACTACAGCAGCACATGAGACTATCGACTGGTATGAGTCTTCCCGGCAAACTGCAAAGATAAAAATCTCAGTGTTAATCTCAGTGTGCATTTTAAATATTTAAAGAAAAAAAGAAAAATGTATATATAATCAAGTGATAAACAAAATTGCAAATGATTCTCCAGACTTCACTGTGGTCATCTGCAAAGAAAACTTCATTGTTTTTCACATTTCCTAAAGTGTTTGCTTGGCACTTTTATTTGCCATAGACTGGTATGTCCATCATCATTCTCTAAGTTTCACTTAGCACAAGATATGATGTCAGTCTGCTCTGTCTTGTTGTTTTGTCTGAGTCCTTAAAAAGACTAGTATTTCCGTAACTATCATATGATGCACTTCTTTTTTCAGCACAAACCAAAAATGACAGTGGAAATTAAGGACGGTTTTCAGACAAGCCTCCCACCTTTAAAAATTTCAGACTTTGTAATAAACTATTTTTGAGAAACTCTGATTGGCATTTTTTTTGTCTTCAACCATTACATCCCACACTTTAATACAAAAAAGACAAATCCAAATGGTATAGGAGTAATAACTGATATTTTAATTCATGTTTTCCCCTAATACAAATTACTTATGCATAATTGTGCTGGTTGATATGACTCAGATGGTATTTAGAGATAGAAAAATGATAATGTATTTCAGTTGAGCATCTGGCTCAAGTAGCACTGATAAATGAATACCCAGAAGTACCTGACCTCCAAACAGACAGCTGTATTTGTTAGAAGTTATACATATTCTAAGATCTCAATTGTAAGTGTCACTAGTAATTTAGCACTTCAGCAGTCACCACTCATTGCTACTTGTTTTGAAGGTATAGATTTCCTGTACAGGAAAAGGTTATGTGTAAAGGTAAGGTGTACCATTATGAGCCAAAAAAGGCGGAAGTAAAAGCTGGCTGTATTGAACAAACCACACCAGCTTCTTGTATCATACATTTACGGTACTATTATATGTCATATATAAGCAAGAAGAAATGTGGTGATTCATCTTTTAAGCAGAAAGTCACGTGGTATTTTATATGTATAACATACAGAACTATTTTATAGGGTATACACGTGCAAATACACATGCAATAACATAGACTGTCACAAATTCTCAAGTATTCAAAGACAGAAAGAACCTATTTTACAAGTATATACATTTGTGCAAGACTGTGATAGCTGGGAATATTGAATGGTGACATCAATGGAAAACTTGTTTCTGATGACATACTAACCTTCCATCCTCTAGTCATGTACCTTCTCCTTATTGACCACAGACAATATACCTTTTGCACAGCTTATACTTACATGAAGAGTAAAACTGGGGTAGAACTTCATCCATATTGCCTTGACTGGATGCCAACCCAGAACAACTAATCATGGTGTTTTACCCTAAGTTTTACTCAAATTATATTCACCATGAATTCAGTGCACATCAAGATATACTGCACGCACAAGATGCACCCTGGAGCAATACCTGGTGCTTTAAGGCAGCTAGGGAGTAGATTTTTAGGAACACGGCAGAACAGGCTTGGATATTTGTACAAAGGTCTGAAATGTCCCAAGGGTTTTTTGTTTTCAGAGCAATTCTGAGCCATTTAGCAAGCAGCACAACCATTCTGAGTATGGGCTGAATCTGAAAGGAAGAAAATCATTTTGCAGAGTACATGTAATTATGTTTAATATGTTTTATGTTCTCCAGCATTGTTAATGCCTACTTGTTTAATTATTAATGTGTATATTACACATGGCTAGACACATAAGATGACCACTAGTGAAACATCATCTTCTTTGTGTTGGAACCAGCATTACTCACAATTTGGTTGTTATCTCAGACATCCATCTCCTAAACGTGGTCGTACCCATAGGGAACTTGCTATATTGACTACAGGTATGCAAGTGGGATATGCATCACAGGTTCCTATATACAAAATGTAGGAGGAAACTAGTGCAAAATACACTGAGCTAGAGAGACTACATAAGAAAAAAAGCATTTTAGGTGATTTTTATCCTACTATGTTGCATCACTCCAGTTACAGGGAATGATGAGGGGAGAAACTGGAAGAGATAGCAGATCAATACCTGGCTCTGAGCCTGGTGTCACTGGCAGAACTTTGGGTTTTTTGATCACAGGTCATTTTACACAACACCAAGCCTGCTGGCAACGGACAGGGTTCACCTGTCTCAAAGGGGGAAAAGAATCTTTGTTCAGCAGTTATCAGGGCTCATTGAAAGGGCTTTAAACTAGATTTGAAGGGGGAAAGGGATAAAACCAGGCTTGCTAGAGATAAGCCTGGGGCAGTATGCCAATGGTTCTGGGATGGTGTGCTAGCAAGGTCCCTCAGTCTGCCATCCCAGTAAAGGTAGGGGATGGAGAGCTATGCAACAGCAAAGGCACAAGGGATATTGATGAGTTAGAAATCACAAAAGTGCCTGGGAATGGTCATGCAGGAATTAGGGCTTCTCCCCCCAAAAGGGTGATGGGATCGCTAGACCAACTACAGTGCATCTACACCAATGCACGCAGCATGGACAACAAACAGGAGCTGGAAGCCATTGTGCAGCAGGAAAACCGACATAGTTGCCATCACAGAAACACAGTGGGATGACTCACACAACTGGAGTGCTGCAATGGATGGCTATAAACTCTTTAGAAGGGACAGTCTAGGAAGGAGAGGCAGTAGGGTAGCCCTGTATGTTAGGGAGTGTTTTGATTGTCTAGAGCTTAACAACAATGGTGATGATAAGGTTGAGTGTTTATGGGTAAGAATCAGGGGGAAGGCCAATGAGGCAGATGTCCTGGTGGGACTCTGTTACAGACTGCCCAACCAGGATGAAGAGGTAGACGAAATATTCTATAAGCATCTGGGAGAAGTCTCACAATCGCTAGCCCTTGTTCTCATGGGGGACTTCAACTTACCAGATGTCTGCTGGAAATACAATATCGCAGAAAAGAAACAGTCTAGGAGGTTTCTGGAGTGCGTGGAAGATAACTTCCTGACAAAGCTGGTGAGTGAGCCAACTAGGGAAGGTGCCTCACTGGACTTGCTTGTGAACAAAGAAGGACTTGTGGGTGATATGAAAGTTGGAGGCTGTCTTGGGCATAGCAATCAAGAATGAATAGTTTTTGATTCTTGGAAAAGTAAGGAGCGGGGGTAGCAGAACTGCCACCTTGGACTTCCGGAGGGCAGACTTTTGCCTGTTTAGGAGACTGTTTGGCGGAGTCCCTTGGGAGGCAGTCCTGAAGGGCAAAGGAGTCCAGGAAGGCTGGACACTCTTCAAGAAGGAAATCCTAAAGGCGCAGAAACAGGCAGTCCCCACGTGCCCAAAGACAAACCAGGGGGAAGAAGGCCAGCCTGGCTGAACAGAAAGCTATGGTTAGAGCTCAGGAAGAAACAGAGGGTTTATGACCTTTGGAAGAAGGAGCAGGCCACTCAGGATGACTACAAAGATGTCATGAGGCTTTGCAGGGACAAAATTAGAAGGGCCAAAGCTCAACTGGAGCTCAATCTGGCTACCGCTGTTAAGGACAATAAAAAAATGTTTTTATAAATACATAAACACTGCATTTTAACCTGAAACACTGATAAAAAAAAAAGGAGTTTAAAGGATGAAGCAAATAATTATTTTTCTTTAAAAGAAGAGTTGTGATACCACTTGGATGTCTAGTCATTAGTTTAGAACTTATAAAAGGCTTGGTGGCTATGAAATTATCACAGAGTAGGATCACCCACTGTCCATCAGAGCAGTTAACAAAGAAAGATAAAATAGAAAATCACAAGTAACAAAGATGACACCGCTAGTCTCCTAGCCTGTATAGAAATTTCATGAATGAATAAAATTCTGAAATTGCTTTTGTTTAATAATTAATGCTACATAGGGATTGTATAATCCCCTAATTTACAGCTAAAAAAAAACCCAGGTCATCTGGTGATCTGTGCTCATGGAATTTATTATTCTCCCATTCTAAATAGAGATATAATTTGGTATGGCTTTTGAAAGCCACTGAGATTCCTTCTTGTTATCTCAAGTCTCTGTGCTTACAGTCATAAGTCATAAAATGTCATGAAATAGTGACAGCATTTAATTTTTATGTACTGGAGTGCATTCTCTTATTATCTGTTCATCATGTTCATTAAAATAATGAGAATGTGCTTGAATGCAGACATTTTTAACACCGATAGGGATGGGCACTCTTTTACTTAAGGAGACCATTTTCATATTTCATTTCACACTTCTCTTAACTGTAGTTTCTTTTCTAAGTCTTCATTTTTTTATGTACCAGTGGGCTACATTATCCCCCAAAAGCCAATTAGTGATTTCTACATATTGTACCCTTCATTAATCCAAATCTCTTAGATTCTCTAAATACTACAAACCTCAGAATATCAAACCAATACACTAAGGGATTACTCTTTCTAATCATAAATCCTCTCAAGTGTCCAACTGGCACTTTGACAACGAGCCAGAACTTTACAAATTTAGCCTTACCACACAAATTGCTAAGGAAAACAGAGAAAAGTAGAATTTTTAATTATCTGAGTTGGTATTTGAGAAATGTAACAATGTAAACAGCTGCCCCAGTCTACTACATTATTCCTGAAGTGAGTGTGCAAGTTAATTCTCTGCCTCTATCACTGCAGCTTATGGCTGTGGTGGTTTTACCCTGCTGGGCAGCTGAACTCCACTACAACCACTCTCTCACTCCCCATCCTCAAAGAAAAGGGGGGAGAAAATAACGATGAAAAGGACTCAAGGGTTGAGATAAGGAAAGGGAGATCACTCACCAATTATTGTCATGGGCAAAACAGACTCAGCACAGGGAGATGAATATAATTTATTGCCTATCATAAGCAGACTAGAACAGTGAGAAACTACAAGCAAACTAAAAACACCTTCCCCCATCCACCCCCTTCTACCTCCTCCCTCCGACCGGTGCAGGGGAACAGAGAATGGGGGCTGTGGTCAGTCCATAATGCTGCGTCTCCGACGCTCCTTCATGGTTACCCTCTTCCCCTACTCCAGTGTGCGGTCCTTCCCACAGGATGCCATCCTTCCCGAACCGATCCTGAGTGGATAAGATCTCCCCTTTCCTTCTCTTTTCTAGGCTGAAGAGTCTCATCTCTCTCATAGGAGAAATGTTCCAGTCCCTTCATCATGTTAGTAGACATTTGCTATGCTCTGTTTAGTAGCTCCATGTCTCTCCTGTGCTGGGGAGCCCGTAACTGGTCCCAGCACTCCAGGTGGCCTCACCAGTGCTGAGTAGAGGGAAAGGATCATGGAATCATAGAATGGCTTTGGTTGGAAGGGACCTTAAAGATCATCTGGTTCCACCCCCCTGCCATGGGCAGGGACACCTTCCACTAGACCAGGTTGCCCAGGGCCTTGTCCAACCTTGACTTGAACATCTGCACGGATGGGGCATCCACAACTTCTCTGTGCAACCTGTTCCAGTGCCTCACCACCCTCACAGTGAAGAATTTCCTCCTAACATCTAATCTAAATCTATCCTCTTTTAATTTAAAACCGTTCTCTCTTGTCCTGTCATTGTCTGCCCGAGCAAAAAGTCACTCTCCATCTTTTTTATAAGACCCCTTTAAGTACTGAAAAGCCGCAATAAGGTCACCCCGGAGCCTTCTCTTCTCCAGGCTGAACATCCCCAGCTCTCTCAGCCTTTCTTCATATGAGAAGTGCTCCAGCCCTCTGATCAACTTCGTAGCCCTCCTCTGGACCACCTCTAACAGATCCACATCTTTCTTGTGCTGGGGGCCCCAGACCTGGATGCAGTACTCCAACTGGGGCCTCACCAGGGCAGAGTAGAGGGGGACAATCACCTTCCTCAACCTGCTGGCCACTCCTCTTCTGATGCAGCCCAGGATGCAGTTGGCCTTCTAGGATGCAAGCGCACATTGCTGGCTCATGTCAAGCTTTTCATCCACCAGAACCCCGAAGTCCTCCTCTGCAGGGCTGCTCTCAGTGAGTTCTCCACCCAGTCCGTATTCATGTCTGGAATCACCTCTCCCTTGACCTGCTGTCAACACTCCTCCTAATGCAGCCCAGAATACCATTGGCCTTCTTTGCCACAAGGGCACATTGCTGGCTCTTGGTCAACTTGGGGTCCACCAGGAGCCCCAGAATCTTCTGTGCAAAGCTGCCTTTCAGCTGATTGGCCACCAGCATGCACTGGTGCATTGTTTTAACTCCCCAGGGTTGGTCCTCCCCAGGCACAGGACTTTGCGCTTTGCCTTGTTGAACTTCATGAGGTTTCTGTCAACCCATTTCTCCAGCCTGTCCAGGTCCCTCTGGATGGCAGCAAGACCCTCTGGCTTATCACCACTCTCTCCCAGTTTTGTGTCATCTGCACACTTGCTGAAGGTACATGCTGTCCCATCACCCATCACATTAATGAAGATGTGAAACAGGACTGGACCCAGTCTTGACCCCCTCAGGTACACAGCTAGCTACTGGCCTCCAACTAGACTTTCTGCCACTGGTCACCACCCTCTGAGCCTGGTCATTTCTCAGTCCACCTCACTGCCTGCTCATCCAGCACACACATCAACAGCTTCTCTATGAGTATCGCATAAGAGACAGTGTTGAAAACCTTACTGAAGTCAAGGTATACAATATCCACTGCTCCAATAAAGAAACCAACAAAGAAAATTTTTCCGTGTATCTGCTGCATTTTTACAACACACATAAACTTTAATTACATATTTTAGGTAGAGGTTCGTTATCACATTTGTTGTTGCATACCTCTGAAACTGGAAAAAATGGTACAAGAAATCAGCATGAAGACAAACAATCAGATAATTTTATACTACCTGTAGCAATTCCTTTAAGTTTAAGAAACTAATATTTAGTAACTTACAATGTGTTATACACTGAACATCTTCCAAAAAAATAGGTAATTCACATGCAAGTGAGGTGGTATTTTCCAGTACCACTGCATCTCCTTTATTCACAATTCAATTATTACACGAACCAGCCAATAATTATAGTGAAATAATAAAATTGGAAGAACACCTTTACTATGTATTATCATTAACTAACATATTTCTCTTAATTAAACAAAAGATACGTACTGACTACAAGTCATACACAGGACAGCTCTACTGAAAAAGAAAAAAATAGTCTAACTTCATATAATACTATTATAAGGGATAGGTACTGGTTTTACAAGTTACATAATTTCTCCATGGATTCTTCAATTTATACTTCAACAACACTTGCAGTTTGTTTTCTTTCATTGCCAAATGTTTTAAAAGTACCCCTTATAGTTATCACTAGGAGTGTTTGCTTGGACTGACCCTAGTTGGTTTAGGCAGTCCCAGAACATTATTCACTATCAAAATAGATTTCTGCATCTGGAGAAGAAAAACAAACTTTTTTTCCCTTGACTGTTTCTTTCAAGAACAATGAGAATTACCATTTTTAAGCAGTTTTCTTCTACTTTGGACCAATCAGTGAAAAAAAATTTAATTCCCCAAATAGTAGGACAGTAGGAAGTCTTCAACAGCTGCTGAATATAATGTATATCTCTGGAGAATAAAAAGATCTTAAGCTCTACAGGTGTCACTTCCAGCAACTATTCAAACACTAATTAATTGTATTTTTTTTTCTTTTTTTCTTTTTCTAAAGAGAGGATAGAGAAAATCTGGCTTTCGCTACTCACTATGAAAAAAAGTCTCCCTTGACACAAGATACAAGTGAATGTTTGATGAAATTAACAGTAAGTACTACCTGTTTAGAGAAGACAAAAGAGAAATGTTTATATGCAGTGTGCAATGAAGCATAATAGATTCATGATGCAGAGAGACAAAAACATTGAAGCATTTCTGGATTTAAGAGGTGGACACTTACTCTGACAATTCAAAGTATTTACACTTGTGACTATAATGTTTAGAATAATCAACTCTCATAATTCAAGAGACAGATCAAATCTGGAAACAACTGCTGTTTTATACCAAAAAAACTTCTGCTTCAGTAAAACACTAGGCAGCCTACCAGGAGCATGGAAGGTGTTACATACATTCCCCTGAAATGTACACTACAGCTTCCAGTGTAAGAGACAGGGGACTGAAACATAGGGGAGCAATATCTGGATCCAAAGTATCCAATCACACATTCCTTTTAACCACCAAAAGCAAGATAATATGTTCTAACTACTCTACAGCACCAGTTCCCAGTACAGGCATTGGCATTTTGGCACACTGTTTCTTAAGCTTAGGTTTGCCATGATGAGGTTCAGGAAATGAGCTGAGGCGCTCTGAACAAGGAAGAGCGGCAAGACCCTGCCCTTGTGTAGGTTCTTCAGATAAGGCAAATATGGGAGGACAAAGAACTGTGACACACTTCTTCCAGGTTGTGCTAAAAACAAAACAAACAAACAAACAACAACAACAAAAACAACAACCAAACTAAAAGGAAACAGAAGGTCTACTATAATTTTCCTCAGCAACTTAGTCCAGTTTTGAGGGCAAATGAAGAGCTGAGGGAAGAAAAAGGAGCATTTAAAACACGTAACTCTAGCTAATTTCCCAGGAAAACTGCTGACATTAGAAACAGTTTCTAAGAGAGGGTCTTTAAATCCCTAGTTGTGATCTATCTATTAGTTGTGATAAGTCCAGTAATAACTGTGGTTAACCACTGTGCTCATCCCCTCCTCACCACACAGACGTGTTCTCTTGAATTCTCAATCCATTCAGTGGGCTCAAAAAAAGAACCACTGTTCAGGCCTGTTTCTTTGCTAACTCCATTAAACACTTCAGCAAAACCAAGTGTATGATTTCACTTCTGTACGGCCATATGTTTCTCGGCCCCAGAAACACAACAAAATATTTTAGTTCTTTAGTTTTAAACCCTAAAGCCCAAGGAGACTTTCAGTCTCTTTAAAGTTACACAAAAGGTCAAGGTACTTTGGGTGAAAGCCATTTTTGCCCAGATACCTTAAAAAAAAAAAGAAGTCTAATTAAAAAAAAAAAAATAGAGCCTAATTTTCCTGTTCCTTGATTCCAGATTTGACGATGGCATTTGGGGAAAAAGGAAACTGAATGGATCCCTACTTTGTTATTAGTTCAACAGTTACTCGAGTGCCTCTTGTCCCTTAGAAACAGCTGCATTTCACAATATTGGCCAGATGAATACTTAAGAGAATGAGACTATACGCTCACAGTCCCCAGTGGGTTTACTGTAATAATTGTGCAATAAAACCACAGGCCCAAATCTTAAACACAGTGCAGTCACAATCAGAAATTTTGTAATAGCAACAATTACAGGGCCATTATGGGCAAATGAATTACATTCTAGCAAGTTCCTTATGTTTCCTTGCTCTTTTGTGGTATTCACGAAGGCTGCATACACATATCTGCTTTGTGCTATCTATACCGGCACCCAGTTGTGAAGGGTACATAGTGCAGCATTAATCAGAAGCCAGGGAACTCTTCTAACATGCTAGAGCAGTGCTCTGGTGATTATCTGCACCCTTGCATTTCTGTCTTAAGTTTGTTTATTGTTACAAGCCACTGTAATAATAGGGTAATAGCAATATATGATATTTGTGCCTACTGACTCGTACTCTATACATAAGAAATTGAACTATAAGAAGCAGCTAATACTGCTTCTTTTAATGTTAATGCTTAGAATGCTTCTTTTACTGGTGATACTTCATGGAAGGCCATGCCCATGGTCACCTAGAGGACCCTGCAGAGATGATAAGTGATGGAAACACTGACTGATAGAATAACCACCTATGTAACAATGATACTGATAGCCCACTTCCCATACATTTCCCGTTAAGCACATTGTATTGACAGAATGACTGTAGTTTGGTCTGTCTTGAGAAGGAAAGGGCAGCAGCTTCAGTCCTATTCAGTCTTCTCAAGCATCCTCCTGCAGCTTACAATGACTTGCAGACGTGCTTAACCAGAGGGGTTGTGTCTGCATTTACTAAACCTTCCTGGATGTTATGAATTTGTGTCATTACTTCTGCACTTGCACAATTTTTTAGCATCCACAACATCCTGTACAGTTCCAAAGCTGAACTATAGGTTACATGAAGAAATATTTCTAATAGTCCATTTTAAACTTGCCACCAACTAGCTACCTTTGACTTACCCAGTGTAGGTATAGGAGAAGACAATGCATAATTCCTCCTTGACTTTCCACTTGTGATTTCAAGCACTTCGTTTAGATGTTTTGCTAGTCCTCTCTTTTACAGGCTGTAGAATCTGAGTCTTCTTCCATATAAAATCTATTCCATATCTCTGACCACCCTGTTGCTCCCTCCGCAAACAACACTCTTTGTGGCAAATCCTTCAATGAAGGATCAGTGTAGCAGCACTGTGAGAAACTATAACAGTATTCCCAGGAAATTAAGTAGGCTAGTTTTTCAACTGTAGCTACTCCATACCTAAAACATTTTAAGTATATCTATTTATGCTTGAGGCTGCTTCTAAAACACTTCCTTATTCACAGTAAACTACTTAAAGCTAATATTGTTCCAAGCATCCTATACACAGGAATTGAAAAAACAACCTTCAAAGCGTAAAATAAAAGTATATTCTATTTCCAGTAGGTTGTTATTGCTTCTCAGTATCAAAAAGCAGTGTTTTAGTGCAACTTTAGGAGGTTTAAAACAGCAGCCAACTTTCATTAGCTTTTGGTAACACATTATCAGTCAGGATGATGTCATATGCTTGTATTTTTAACACTACAGTCTGTGACTTTGTGTGACATGGACATGAATAAAAAGCATGAGTATAAATGAGCAAAAGGTTGTGATAAAACACTAATGATCTGAGCCCTAACAATCATGTCTAATTCTGCCAAATAGCAGGAAGTCTCATAATTGAAAGGTGTGAATATCCATTAGAAAAATAAAAAAATGTAGAGGCTTAGTCATTCAGTCTAGGATGTATGGTAATGATCCAGATGTGGTCCAAATAAGAGCATTTGTTTATTTACAGAGAGGCTTTGAAGATAACTGGTTACATTCTTTTTCTGTAGAGAAAAGTAAAACCTTTGTAAAATGTATACGTATAGATAGATATATGTTCATTTAAACAGTATGCCTTTAAGAGGCTATTATACTAAACTTAGAAAAAAAATGTAGGAATGCAAGTTAGTGGAACTTGAATAAATAAGAACACAACAATAACTAAAAACTGTAATTTTCTAAAAGCTATCTTACTGAGTCATTCCAAATGAATTAAAAAAAAACGGTAATACTTGGCAATGAATCACTTTTCCTGATAATAATAATAATATCAAAGATTAAAGAAATGAACACAGGATCCAACGTGCTAGAGTTACCAAACATAATGAATTTGTGCCTGTCCACTGTGCTTCTCTAAGTGACCATGGACAGGTTTATGGGGCAAAAGAGACTCAGCCCGACCACCTCTGCTGGTAGCACATTCATGGTGCTTGGCCTATAAGCAAGTCTGAGCAAAAATACATTTAAATGGCATTGGAAAGAGCAAAGTAGCTCTGTGATCTGTTTTTAGAGCTCAGCAAAGACTATAAGGGGATCAAAAAATTTCAAGTCTCCCATCCTGCCAAGAGGACGGGACTCACACATACTGCCTGATAACCTCCAAAATGCAAAACATCCACCTATTTCAAAATACGTTAGTATTTCAAATAACATGATCTGGGATCCAATGTGCCCTTCTGTCCCCAACAGCAGGTCTGATCAGGACTGCTGGCTATGAGGGATCAGGGAGCAGGACTAGTATCTGCACTACAAGGTCTAATATGATCCTTTCACTAGAAAATGTCATGGCTCAGGCCCTCTGGAAGTATAGGATGCAAAGGATTTAGTGTGGGATCACACCCACCATTGGGTTTCTGCAGCTTAACAGAGTTACTTCATGCCAACTGAGCCCAAACATGCCTATGAGTGCGCACTTAGCCTGTGGCAAACACAGGACAAAGCATCACATCTGACATCCCAGTCAAGCAGCTTAAGTTAGTGGGCTTTACCTTGCAGTTATGAATGGCCATAAGTTCAGTTGCCTCATCAGCTGGGGAAACAGATGAAGCTGCGGGAGTCCCTTAAGTAAGTTGAACTGCAGATGCTACATGAGGCAGACTGCCCTCGGCCTCCTTGGTCCTGACTTTACACTAAACAATGTAACCACAAAGGAGAAGGCTGCCCACAGGAGCAAATCAGTGGCTCTCATTGGGAAATAAGACAGAAAGACACCACAGTCTTGGATGATGGAAGAAAAACGGATAGCCAAAGCATCTGCTTTTCCAGAAGGAATGCAAAAGGTATTACTGAAAGTGCCAATTTTATATGGAAGCATAAAGCCACCCTCTGGTAATTGTCATAAGGTACCAGAAACTGGGAAACCCTCGTCTCTTTTCTTAAAGAACACAGAGAAAACCCTACCAGCTGTAAGAACCAGCTGCTTCCAAGTTCCATTTTCAGCCAAAAAAGGTATGATAGTTCTAGTTCATTTTTGTGATCACGTTTGTGTTTGAGTTTCTGTTTAAGCTGTGTGATGCCTTCAAGAAGGAGAGAAGCAGGAGCGACTGTCACTCTGGCGTCTCAAAAGGAGGAATGTAAAAAGACCTGCAGGGCATTTCTGTAGGCACAATACAAGCCCCTGAAGGAACAACTATTCTAACAACAATATCCTTGACTGTCACTCACCACAAGTAAAACTGTCAAAACTCAACAGTAAGCATTTTTAGGAGTATAGTCTTTTGGCTTCACCTATTATTCTTGGTCTAGCTGAAATAAAGACTGACAAGGCAAGCAAGATTAATTTACTGTTGTTTATATTGAAGGGCTGTGGTCACAAGAAATTAAACAATTAATATATGAATAAACCTCTAAAAGCGTAGTTTCCCAAAATAAATTATTAAATAAAACCATGTCAGCTCTACTTGCAGTTTCTAAAAACAAAAGCTCACCAGGAAAATGATGTGAGATATTTTTGTTTTGCAAAAGTATGAGGCTATTTGGCTTTCTATTATAACCATATCAGCACCTGCTAACAGGAACACTAGGTATAACTGCCAGTAGAGCTGTACATCTTCTCAGTCATAGAATGACAGCCTTTGTCAACCACAGTGACAAGCAACCCAGTGAGCAGCCCCCGTAGCAGCACATTTGTCATAGCTATACCAAACTCATTCATTCTTTCACAGGAGTCACCCTATGTTATGTATCAGAAATTTACATTGGACATTGAAACAAGTGGAGTATCCATAACGAGAATGCCCTCTCTTTTCTCAAGGTATGTATCTTCCATATTTACTATAAAATGCAAAGAACATATTTCACATCTTTGCCCTCTCTAAAGTGGATGGTTTCTTTCTTTTTACTCTTGAGGGAGTAAAATTCTATAAGGATGGAACCTTGCTTAGTTAATAACTCCAACATTTGCCCATTTCCCTTGAGAAACTTCAAGATTACTATGTTCCTAACTGGTGTTGAGTTTTTGTTTTTCTTAGGGCTGAAATTGCCAAAATTGTATAAAATCTTTTTTTTTTTTTTTTGTATTATTTAATAAATCTAACAACAACATATATCTGGAGTGGTTGCAGACCTTTCCTGGGCTAAGCTGCAGCCTAGTCTTGGCACTCGTACAGGACCATATGGGAAATCAAAGTCAACTCTAATGTCTCTGCAAGCACTTAAGAATCCTGTATATGGGCATGCACAAGGAAACAGCTGGCTACTACTCATGTGTAAGTGCAAAGCAGTGGAGAAATGAGGAAAATGGGTAGAGCTTCACGCAGTTATACCACTCAGAACTCCAGCAGCAAAGGGATGGGCCAGGGCAGCATTATGATCTTCCACGCATATACCTCTGAACTCAGAGGGAAAATGGAGAGGCTTTAAGGAAAAGAAGGTTAAATCATATGATTAGACAGAATACATCACACTCCCTATTATGGGCAGCTAAACCTGTGTGTGAAGGAAGGGTGCTGGTATGTTCTCAGGACTTGAAAATGAAGACTTTTCACTGGTATGTAGTAACAGCAAGCATAGGAGGGACTCCAGAAGACAACCAGAGAAAGAATTTCCTAGCCTGCTCACATAGCTTTTCAAGCAACACCAAGAAAATAGAGATAGCCAGGTGACAAGAAAAGTCAGTGGCAGCTGTGGAAAAAGAATGTTACTGTTTGCAGCACCACAAAAAAAAAATTAGGAAGCAGAATATGAGTGTCCATCCATTTCCCATGTCTGCACTTGTAAAATTCTGTCCATTTACACAGCTTGCAGATTTTGCTATACTTGGTGTTTCACATAAATTTACTAGATTTCAAGGCCAAATGAAACTATTATGGTCATCTGATCTGGCATGTGGCACAAGCACATGCTATGGTTCTTCCCAAAGTATGGCGTTATAGCCCTGATGCGAAACTTTGAACAGCAGAGTTCACTGCTGTGCCAGGTTTGTAAGCAATTTGCTGAGTTCTTCCAATTAACAGTCAAAATAACAGCATATTTTTCCCAATTGATTTTCAGAAATACAGAATGATAGCCAAACATCAATGTGGGAGATATAGTATATGCCAAGCAAAATACATGCATCTGTCTGAAAAGCGATAAAAGAATTGATTATCACACTCAAACTTTTTTACACTACCTACAAAAATCTTAAATCTTAAAAAAAAAAAAAAAAACAACCCTAAACCTTGAAATCTAAGCAAGTTTTGAGGGCAATATATTTTACTTTAAAGACAAGTAAATTGAAATATGAATAGATTATACAGTACTACTATACTATTATACTATACTACTATACTAAAAAGGGTCAGCGTCAAAATGACAGACAGGACAGGTAGGTCTTGAAAAGCCATTAAACTGGAGGATTCTAACAAACCATGCTTGAATAGAGCCAAATGCAGGATTATACCCCTAGACACAAAGAATTCAGATTATCACTACACCACTGAAGTGGTGTTTTGGTTCACAGCAAACCAGCGACATGCTGCCTTTGCAAAAATGTCCAACACAAACTTGGTTCTACAACTGTGGCATTGGTGGCACTGAAGTCACTGAGGTCAGGCTTAACTCAGTTACCATCTCACCTTCCCAAAAAGACAACTGAAGGGTTAGCTCATTACGTTGTTTGTGATCCTGTGTGGGAGAAAATCCCAGGCAAATAAAACCCTCCCTGAATAAGCCAAGAAGGTGTAACATAAACATAAAACTGGTGGATATCTGTATTTAGATATGTTTAAAATTAAGACAAATACCGTTCTGAAATATGCATGTTAGGTATATATTACAAGGTTCATTACAAGCACAACTATGCAAAGTATAATCACTTCACTATTTAGGAGACCAGACATGATGAACTGAGCCTTTATCTAACTGCGAAAGTCATAAAAGTTGGTTGCTCAAGGTCACACTGCAAGGGTGTGACATAGCTGCTTCAGACAACCTGAGCTGTAAACCACTGTTTTTAATTATTTGAGTGGTGAAATAACTTCAGAATGTGCACAGGTATCCTGGAGGCTGTCTTCTCTAAGAAAATTATCAAAATCATTTTTCATCTTCCTGCCATTTTCAGATCTGATACAGACATTTTCATTGCAGCCCCATAAAGCTTAGTGGAGTGATAAAAGAACCATGTATTAAAAAATAAGAAATAAAGCTACATGGTTTTAATTTCTGTAAAATGCATTTTCCTCTGCATAGGTCATAACTTCTCAACATGCAGATGTCTGTTATCTGACCATTAGCTTGGCACCTACATGTAATGTGACTGAAATACTTCAGAGCAGGCTACCATAGGACAATGAAGCACCATGCAGATAGACTGGTATTGGAAGCAGAATAGGCAGAGCTCAGTGTTCTTCAACCAGGCTTCCATTAGATATGCTCTACCCTCTTGTTAAGCATCAGAAAATTCATCAATGGGGAATAATTCAAAATTCCTAACACCTAACACATGAAGAAATTTGGTTGCTTCTCTTCTTGTTTTGTGTGAAATGTGAAGTTCATCACTACAGTCTCTATTACAAACCTACAAACCAATGCAATACCTAAACCCACGCCGTTACACATTCATCAGAGTCTTTTCAGATTCTGCTAGTCATAACAACTGCAAAGCAAAGATGGAATAAATAAACCATTTTTCTTTTACTGGCAAGCAACGATTTGGAGACTTGATAATAAGACAATATATTATCTCTCTACCTTGATTAAGAACCTTTCCTCTGGTTTTGACTCTAAAGAGGAAAGAGTGCCATTTAGTGGCCAGGTAGATTTACTGCACCTTTTAAACAATGCATACTGTGCACTGGTAATTGTGAGAGAATTACAAATGCTAAGAAGTAGCACTGTTATTAATATTGTTGTTATTACTTGATGAAATACTGTAAATGTTTTTGGAGGGGAAGGATGATGTTTTATTTAAAGCATGACTTGGAACATGCACTTAATCTTTTTGTGCCTTGGCTGCCCTGATAAGGAAGAACTCTATGTGCTTTCTCCTACGCTCCACCAGATGATAATCTGGGCTATAAATTTTATGAATACAAAAGAGGATACGAGGAAATTCTGTAGGTGCTGGCAGGAAGATAACTTGAAAATCCGTTTCAGAGAATAAGTCATTATGTTATAAAACAGCATAAGATGCACAGGAAATAGGAGTAAAACACATATTACCGATTTTCACAGGATAACTCTCCAGCTGTAAATAAAAAGTAAATGGCCAAATTCACCTGGAGCTTTCTTTGGATTCATCAAGCTCAGGATTTCTGAACCCAAGGTGAACTGGTTAAATAGAAGCAAAAAGATGAAAGCTCAATTCTCAAATTGCACCATTTGTCAAAGCAGATGAAGAGTGTTCATGAATATGGAAGACTGGTTGTGCATCTGTGAACACAGCAGAATCTGGCCTAATGACTATTTAAATAGTGAGAACACATTCACAGCCCTACATTCCATCTTCCCCTGGGAAATCTTCGATCTTTACTTCAGATGTCATGCCAGAGGCATCCAAGGAACTAGTCAAGTACAACAGATCCTTTTGAAAATTAGCATATAGCGCAAATGGACTGGATTTCTAGAGGTATCTGAAAATGAAGATGAACCACTTTTTTCTAATCTACAGCGATTTTAAAGACATCTTTTAGCTGCAACCAAGTACCAGGGAATCTGGCCTTATATAAAATTGTCTATATCCAGTGTCAACCACTTGTGTCCAAGGGACACTTCTCCTCTTTTCTATATATCTATGTAAGTTGTCACTAAAGGATGGCACAGACAAAAACCACACATACACTCATACATGTACATCCAGGCACTACAAAAATTGTAACCTGCATTGCAAAGCTGGATAACTAGCTCCAAAGCTGCTAAAATGCAGCATGCGTAATGGCACTGTTCCATTCTCATCCAAATGTCAATAGCCTTCACCTCCACAACCTAATTTAAAATCCTAGCATTCATTGGAAGGAGTCCCACTAACTTCGAGAGTACTCCAAACACCAGGGCGCAAAGGTTATCCCTGTCTTCAAGGGGAGGGTGACTAATGTGATCTACAGTATGCAGAGCATTTACTTGCACTTTGCAGTGCATGACCACCAATCCTGGAACCTCCTTCTGACTAGTTCTTTAAGCTGCTGTGTATAAGAAGGTAATTTACTTCACTCTCTAGTGAACAATTATACTCTTAGCTGATTGGAATTTAAGAGCAGGCCTAAGATTAACACTTGACATTTGTTGAAAGCCCTCCAATTTAAAAACAAGAATTATTTGGAAGTTACCCAATATTTTAAATATCTTATGTATTAATCAAAATAAAATTTCACTTCTGAAAAAATCTTAGATATGAATGTTATGTACTGCATTTAATCTACAGTTAATATAATATTCAAAATATAAAGATCCACTAATTGAAGGAAACATACTTAATACATCATCGACCTTAAAAGCACCTCTCAGAACTATCTTACATAATTAATTTGTGTTTCATCAGTGGCATTTGAACCTGCTAAATGCTTTACGCACTCAATAGCATGAAAAAGCAGGCAAATCAGCTATCTAAAGTAACATTATTACATATGAAAGACTAACTCCTCCGTTTCAGTTGAAATATCATTTCAGAGCTCTGCAGTAAATAAAAATAAAACAGCACTACTCAGATGTGAGATGACATGCATAAAAAGTGCTAAAGTTGCTGTGCTCAGGCCATCAGCACCATTTTAGAGTTAAAAAGCAGGCAGTGCATCTTCTACTTAACAAAGCTTTCTCACAATATGCTTTGAGTTTTTCTTTTAGTTTTCTTTGATATGTACAGTTTCTCATTACTAAGGCACCACAGCCTTGGTTTCAGATATACTGTCTAATATAACAACATAAAGCATAAAATACTGTTATGGGATAGCTGTAATCCCTTGGGATTAAACGCTTGACCAAGGTTTCATTTGAACGCTGTTCCCTATCTGCCTTTGTATAACTGTACAAGAAATGTGGACAGCAATGATTATATAAAGAACTGCTATCCACAGATGAAAAATGCTATAAAAGAGCAACATATTAAAATTTTATATTGATACTACTTCTGAATTCTGAACATCTATTTTGATTTTTAGATCTACTAATGAGTTTGTTGCTCAAATGTGTTTTTAATATGAAGCAATATATTAAACATTTTACAACCTGTCAATGTGGAGCCAGCAGAGAGACTGTTCAATTTAACTACCAAATGATTCCCAGAGCTGTACTGTCAGTATTAATGATGTCAGGCCACAAACATGAAAGAAAGGAATGATTACTTACTTTACAGAACCATGATTCCTTGTGATAGAGTAGGAAGCACAGATTGCACAGTAAGGTCTGGTTCACTGCAGCTTCAGATACAATATACCTAGTCCTCCATGCCTCCCAAGCAAGGTCAAAAATGACAGAAGGACCAGCACACCTCCTCAATACCTTGAAATTCAAAGATGTAGCAAGTAGCTGAAGACTGACAACTAAGTTTGAGAGACAGGACAATTGTGTGATCAAGGCTGACCATGAAAATCTCAAAGACAAACAATAACTCGGGGGTATGTAAAACCCTCCTTCCTTAGATAACTATTTTAGCTATTCTACTTACTAAAAAAAGCAGCTTACAAGAGGTGTCTTTTCAGGATGGTGGAAGTCAAGATTTCTGGCTGTACCAATCAGAAATAACAACCCTTAGCTTGGTGTCCGACCTAGAAGCTAAAACCTAAGGTGTGGGTAGTTTCAAGCAGTTCTGTGGGTCACACTTATGTTGCTCTTTACATTTTTCTGATGTTGGTATAGTCCTGGAAGGAGTCAAAGGAAGCACCTTATTTTCTAGCTTCACGAACACGTTGAGAGCAAGAGGAAAGCAAGTAAACCAGAAGCAAGCTGTGAGATAAGATAGAGTCTCCACTTCAGTACTCTTCGTGCAGAAATAGCTTAATGTTTAAACCATCCAGCTATGCCTTTAAAAAAAGGAGAAAACACATTGAAAATGTGTATACAAAGTGTATCCAATGTAAAACCTTATATGAAGTCCAGGATACAGCTAAAGTGCTCAGTTGCTGTTCTCAATAGAAGAAGTTTCCCACACCTCAAAGAGGAACACAAAGATGTGGAGCTTGCTGTGGAGGTTAGCAGTGATGAGGTCCCTGTGCTGATGTACAGAGGGCAGTACAACCAGTTACCACACACATAAGCTCTGTTCTCTCCTTCTTTGTTATGGAATATTTAACTTAAAGAAGCCATGAATATAAAGAGAATGAAGAAATATTTCTAAATAAACTAATAAAAACCTGTTTGAAGTTCAGCACACAGCAATGTATTAGGCAATTGCCAGGTTCTACATTGCTGATATAAGACTCAGAAAACAAGGGAAGAAATGATCATTTTGTTTTTTATAGTTTCTTGAGGGACAATGAAATGTCACAAGAAATGTTTGTGGGCTAAGGCACTGCTACTAATAGCAATCTGGTCACATGCATTTGCACTGTCATGCAGCCACATCTCCAGTGGCATGTTCTTGAAAGACAGCAAAATACAACCATCTTGTATGAATTTTTGGGTAACATACGTTGATACTTACACAACATCTCCCAAACAATTAAAAAAAAAAACAAACCAATAGGGGGTAATGATGAACTGATTTAAGAGAGGTTTTGAAAGCATGAGAGGTCCTTTGATAGGCTCCACAGTAAATGTTGTCTCAGCAAACAAACCAAGACTCAAAAATATAGTGAATATAAGGCACCAAAATAAACGCTTTTGTTTTCTAAGTGCCATACCAAAGAAGTACTACTTTCACCTTCAGAAAACTTTTAGAAAAGTCGTTCATTTATACGGGTACCTTACACAGACATTTGCTAGTGTTAGTTTAGACTCACACTAAGAAATAGAAAAAAGTCTACACCCAGGATTTCAATGTTACCAAATATATTTCTGAATGCTGAACTGCTCCAGCCAGACTTACCCCAGCAGAAATCCCAGCAAACAAGGACTGAAAGGGACTGCAGGACCTACCATGTGCTGTAGTGTTGCTCAGTTGGATACGCAGTGCCTGGGCTCTGGGATGTAAGAAAACTCCACGTGGCTACCACCCACTCCTGCTGGCAGGTGAGGCATGGGTGGACACAGTCCTCACCAGCAGGTAAAGCAGGGGTGGGTGCAGGAACGAACCCAGCTCCCAGCCCACCCCTAGCCCCACGAGCCAGCTGCCAGAGCCCTGGTGACAAGGGGTACAGAAAATTTCTCTGCACAGCTGAGCTAAGGCAAATAAGGGGTCAGCTATTATTTTAAGTCCACAGTACTTCCCAAGGCACCTTTGGAGGAAATACGATTGCTGAACTGCTGCTTTACTACACGTAGTTTCAAGTGAAGGCTCAGTCTAGCTCCTGTTTGTTTTCACAGGCTTATCTGTGACTGTGAGTGAAGTCGGAAAATATGATTTCAGTGTATCA
Source organism: Anseranas semipalmata (assembly GCA_013399115.1). Classification (NCBI taxonomy): domain Eukaryota; kingdom Metazoa; phylum Chordata; class Aves; order Anseriformes; family Anseranatidae; genus Anseranas; species Anseranas semipalmata. Next base: position 238,862 of record VXAA01004874.1, read on the forward strand.
ATGAAACTGGAAAGCAAAGGAAAAATACAAAATCTTCTGCATTTTAAAAATTTCATCACTTTTAGACTAAATTATTTTTGAATATTTGAAGTTGGACCTATTTGGTTGAGATGCCTGACAGCAGAGCCCTGCCTCCTGACTAAGGTCTGCATGTTGTCACAGCAGGAACGACAGCAGTAAACAGAATTTTATGCTCATCAACACTACCTTTTTGTTGCTAATATGAATATGAAGCAAAAATTTACTGAGCTGCTAGAAAAGCACATGAAATATGTTTATCTATTTAATACTATTTAATTTAGCAATACTTAATAACAGTTATGCCATGCTTAAACACCTGTAAGTTTATAGAAGTTTTATGTAAATATAAAAAAAGAATATAAAAGCTTTTTTAAAGTAAGAATGTCCAGAAATTGTACATACAGTCTACACTCATGCATGCATATTGTGACTTGAAGGCTAATACTGGGCACTCCTGTTAACAGTATATCACAGATGCTACCACATACCTTAGAGTAATAAACATGCTAACATGCTGAACAGAAAACTTAGAGCATTAACCTCTTCTTAATGTTAAAGGGATAAGGAGAAATGAATACATGAGAAATCTCACAGCTGTTAAGAAGCTTGTTGGGAAAAGACTCTAATTCATATCTTGCACATTACTTAGAATACTTAACAAAAAGAAAGTCATTTATTCCCTAAATGATGTGATTCCCTCCTTCCTTCCCATACATAATCAGCTTTACAGCTAAATGAACAGGCAAGCTTCAAACCACCAGTCCTGATGGGATGCTTTGGGCACTAGTCTTTTAGACTATTTCCATACACCAAAGCAGGCAACATTAAATTTTCTTTCAAAACAGACTTCTCCAAACTGCAGTACTGTCACTTCTTTTTCTCTCTCTCTACAAAATAGAAGGACCTTTCACTCTCCCAGATATGGAGTGTCTCTACTCTTGATTTTTAGGAAAATGTAACTGCCTTTTTTGAACAGATTTTCTGATTTCTCACTGAGCAAACAAAGTCAAGGGCTGAAATCAATTTAGATGGGATCTCTTAGAAACATTTCTATAGAGAAAATAAAAGTACTTCCTATGTTACAAGCTCAATTTGCAGGTAAACTACTATCATGCTGCTAAACAGGTATTTCACAGCTTTGATTATGGAGCTCCATTCCCTTGAGAAGTATTTTCACAGTTTAGTTACTATTATTATACTGTAAGAACGTTGAAGTCCCATATAGTGGAAATCACCCTTGAATATAACTCACAGGAATGCTTTGTCATATGTGTGAATTAGTAATGTTATTAAGTTAGGAGTATTTAACAAAAATATTCAACTTTTAAAATTTTGCATAGTAAAATTTACATTAACACAGCACTAACTTTGTATTTTAAAGAACGTAGAAATCAATGATGAAGTAAGCAATCCACTTGAGTGGCTTACACTGTGTATTAAGGTGCACATTCAAGTGCGCAGTTATTTCAGAAAGCTCCATATCCCATTCAAATCAAGTGCAAAAGCTTAGTAGAACTAATGCAGAAAAGAGCACACAGAACATGCATATGCTGCATTTTATACACTGAATAAAAATAGGCAAGCAAATACACATTTCTGTAGAGAGCTGTGGACTGCTTTTCTATTTGAACATGAAGAATAGTTTGTAAAACCATAAAAAAAAATTAGTCATTTATTTTCCTTGTGCCTTTGAAATTAATTCAATATTCAGTTAATTCATAAACCAGCTCTCAGGGCCCATAGCTAATCAGCATAGTTACTGCTAATGTCAAAAAGAATTTTGACTCACTAAGAAGAAAAACATGATCCCACCTTAAATTTTAATTAATTTCCTAATCTTCCAAATGTCATATAGGCTCTATATCACTGCCTCTGATACAGAGTGCACATACCATGGAGACCTCAGATTCTAACAAAAATCCCACAGGTTCTAGCATAAGCAGGGCCATGACCCTGAAATATAATGGGAACAATGGCAGAATTACTCTTTGTAGAAGAATTTGCTATTTAAGAATCTGATTAATCTTTATTAATTAGTTACCAGATAGAGAGGGATTATCATTCAACTTCCCAGTAACTTGTTTTGTTGATTTTTTTTTTAGCAGTATGATCAAATCTGTAGTTGCTCTAACTGCAATACTCTTTTTCATTTCTGTTTTCATTGGCATGGCTTTTTAAGGTATACAGTTAAACATTCGCATTAAAAAGCACAGCCTCTATAGACATAATTACCTTGTTACCAGATTACTAATTACTGCTGAAATTAATAGTATCATATAAAATTTTAAAACAATTATATAATATGCTGGAAAAGATTAAACTTACTGACACATAAGGAAATAAACCCAAGCAGAATTATGCTGCCTGTAACACAGAGTCACAGGTCAAGCACAAAAACATGCCAATTGCATGACTTGGACTTTGATGGCCTCAGAGTACACATGAACAACAATTTTGATAGAGGGACTGGGGAGAAAGGTGGGGATGAGAGCGCAGAAGTATAGGATACAGTTTCTCTACATTTTGCAATATATCATCATGCAATTGAATGATAAAAGCTTTTCCCTAACACTTGAGAATACAATCAGGGTACAGAAAGTTATATGAGGGATGAATTTGGCATTCTGTGTTGTTATCTTCACATTTTTAAGCAAATAAAATATTGAACATATGTCATACTATGCCATACTATAAAGGAAAAAATTCTGAGTAAGTTCTGCAAGATCTTTTCTACGAAAACAAGAGTTTCTCCTCTCTGTTGCTAAGGTCTCCCAGGTAAAGACAGGAGAATGCATGAGAATGGAAACTGTCCTAATCCAGAACAGAAACTCCCAATGTTACCGTGTTATTCTATCCTTTTCATTATAATATCTATTATAAGAATTCCCCATACTTCCAAAACAATTTTTATAACATGAATTTATGAAATTTTATAAAATGAATTATCATCTCTACTGTATTATATGTCTCATCCTTGTCGTCGCAAATGCATGTAGACTACGCTCATACATAAAGTAAGAAATAAAATAATTAAGAATTCCCAACTTCCACCAAAGCATACTGCTACAGTATTTTTTCCTTGTGGCCTTAATTCACAGATTTCTTTCAAGCCCTTTACAGCCACTGAATAACCACTTTCCTTTTTATCTATATATCTCCAAGCAATCCTTGTAGTTGAAAATCTGTATTTGCAGTATCATAAAAACATATTCCTTGATTAAGAACTGTTTTCAAACACTTTTTTAAGCTCTAAGGATTTTTAAAAGTACTTGAGCAAATGAGATATCACAGTTAAACTGAAAGTATATTTTGAATAAACATAATCTCTTTCTGACATAGCCAGAGAGCAGATGAAGATGCTAGACAACAGCAAATGGCTATCATTCCTAAATCCATCACTGTTGAAATCAGACCAAAGTCCAGAATCCAAAAAGTGCTAGCTTCCTGGGAGATTGCATCTCACTGAAAGTCAAAAGGAAGACCTTGAAGTAACTATATGATTTTATAAAATAAGACTGAGGTCAATTAGGTCTTGCAATGCTAAGCACAACAATATCTTTAAAAACCTGGACACAGACCCTTAGCTGAGGAAAACCAGGATAACTCAAATTGAGCACTCATATCTTACATACACAAGTAGCTCAACATGGTTGTTTAATTGATCCTCTTGGTAGCTTGGGAACAAAAGTGGTATAAAACATCCATGAACTGGAAGCAGAAATAGCCTATCTAGCTAAAGCAGATATGTACAATAATACATGACAATGTACAATACAATAACCTCTGTGCAAGATCAACGTTTCTTCACAGACACATAAAATTGGAGTGCGAGAGATCACCCTTTCTCTGGGTGGTCCTCTTAGTACTATGAGTGTTTTGGAGTAAATGATAATTTTAATTTTAAGTAACACCTTCTGAAGCCACCATTTATTATCCAGCTCTGCAAAGGAGAGCTAACACCTTAAAATGCTACAGCATTAGTTATGCATATAAATCACTACACAAAGGACACACAGTTAATTTTTAAACATTAATTAATTGTTTGCTGTTTTTGTTACATAGACTCAAAGCTTAATTAAGTACCACAGGAACAGCCTTTCATGTTTTCTGACAGCCACTGTCATAGATGAAAGTGTTCAGAGACTTTTTTCTTCTCCTCCCAATTACGCTTACATCCCCTACAGCCACCATACCAATACAAGGCACTTTAACGAAGTGTATAAAGAACCACCACACCGAGCTACACATGACAGAGCAAGCTACCTGCAGCTGAACACTCACCACCAGAGCTCTTCCCTTAAAAACTCGAGTACTCGCTCAAAACATTACCATTGTAACACTGTGCTGCACACAGAAGAGCTATATCCTTCATGTTCCAGCTTACCTGAAATTTCTGGGGAAGACTATCAGAGAACCTTACATGATCAAGGCTGCTGTTACAGTTAAAATGTATTGACTTTGGAGATCTGGGCACTGCCAGAACCTCACTGCCCTGTGCTGTTCAGGTAATGTATTAAAAAAAAAAAAGTTACAACTTCTATTACTAAAAAGTACATGATAAAACTGTGCAAATCAGCTATACATGAAAGACATCTCCAACAACACAAGTGGTAATTAATTTAAAATAAAACAGTAAGGCACGGTGAAACTAAGCTAAGATTGTCCCTGTACAACATCGGTTATGTACCAGCCATTTTCAAACCAATATACTCAAGCTGGTACAATTTGTCATTCAAGCCATATGATAAAGTCTTAAATAATTTTTTTCTCTTTAACTAAAAATTTCATACAAGCAGTTAACAGATGCAACTTTCTTGCTCTGGATCATCTGGAAGGAATCATATGTCCCTGTTTTGCTAGAATTTAGCTTTTCCACATTCCTATGTGAATCCTTCAGTTGCATCTAGATTTTTTCTTACAATAAAGATTACAAAAGCAGACATATGTTAAACAGAGGGAATTCTTTCTTCTTTCAGATATTAGTTACTTTATGTTTTATTTTATTATTTCCAAGCAGGAGAGGATTGTTAAGGATTATGGCAAACAAATCAAAAGGATGATTTCTATCACAAAGAGGCTGCTAAGTCAAAAGCACATTAACCGACACAGTCTCGAACAATTACCTGATGAACACAATTGTGATGTACATGGGCCCATATGTGTAATTCACACACCTAAGCTATGGATCTTCACCATTCGCTCTAGAAGACTGATGATGTTTCTTATCTTTAATATGCTCTTCTGGGATCTCTTTGTGAGACTAGCAGGCAGATGCAGGAGTCAATGCTTTCCTCCAGTCCCTAGACAGTCAGTTGAGTTCTGTTATTATTTATTTTCCATGTAAACATAAAACACTTTGGGAAATATGCTTCACTGAATAACAGCAAGGATGACAAGAACAAGTCTTCGATTAAAAGCAACATAAGAACCTAAACCAAACTATTGAAATTTATCTTTAGGCACCTGTATTTAACCACTGATGAATACAGAAACCAAAAGACTGAGTGAAAATCTTCAAATCAAAGTGCAAATTTAACTGACCAAAGCCAAGCCATTTGCCTTCTCTGAGAGTTCTATTTAAACACCAAAAGATTTATGAATATTTGCATTATTTGTGGGTCTGACATAAGTGTTTACTGAAAGCATAATCACAGCATGACAGTGTATGGAATAGTCTCACCAGGCCCCGGATTTATTCTCAAAATGATTCTAGAACAAATATGCTCCATGTATTACTAAAACTTTTTTCTTCTCCCTCGTGGCAACATTAGAATGCTTAACAGAGCCTCTGGGTTTCTTTTTTAGGCTAATGAATAATCACCAATAAAATTCAGAAGCAGCTCACAGTTCTGCTGATTCAAAAACCTGTTGATTATGACCAAGAAGAAAAGAATAGCCAACTTACTGAATGAGAATGTATTTTACTTAGCCATTTTCCTTACTACAATGAAGAAACCATATTGCTTCACAGAAGTCATCAAAGAAAAGGAATATGATGTGGTAATTCCTTGCATTTCAGAGACTGAACTAAATCTCTGTGACAATGAGGTTTAAACTGTCAGCTGAATAGTATATGGCAGTTTCAAGATCATCTATTTTACTGATTTTATATCACATAAAGAACAGTTTAAATAGCAATGTTGCCTACATTAGGGAAAAAAAAAAAAAAAAAAAA
>VXAA01004874.1:245131-310701 GCA_013399115.1 Anseranas semipalmata
TTTCAAGCTATATCAGTATCCCTTCAAGTTTCAAATAAGTATCTGTTATAGAAAATCTTTAAAAAAATCCACAATTTTGATTAAGAATTAGGGTCATAGATGTAAGAAACACAACAGTGTTCTAGACATGTCTGTTGATTCCCTCATCTCACTGTCTACAGATCTTCTGCATCACTTTGGGCATCATCTGGATCAATGAATGCTAGATACAAATCAAAACAAGGAAAATGTTAAAATTTGGAAAACTCTCAGGGCAACAGGCCATAGTCTCATAAATGAGGTAATGCAAAGCTGATAGGAAATACACCACAGGAAACAACAGGTATTGGCAAGAGAAAGGAAGAAAACAACCAAAAATAGGCCAGACAAGGTAATTAGCTCTTTCCATCTGTAACTGCTGTGTTATCCAACCCTACTAGGTAAACTGAATGCTTCTGCTGAAGTGATTAGCAGTGAAAGAGGTAAAGCTGGCATGTAAAATTTCAACAATAAGCTTTAGGGTTATTTGACTACTGCTGTCAACGGGCAGTTTATACTAGTTAGAGCAATCATGACAAATTCTTTTTCAAATACATTAGCATTCACTGCAGGTATTTGGAAACAACCTAGTAAAATGTGGCTTGTTAGGCATAGCTGGAGATTGAGTTTCTCTCATATTTAGGAAGTCATCTCTATAACTGTTAAAGTTAGCAACTTAATTTGCTTTGAATTTAAAAATTAAAATTAATGGCAGCAAAAAAAAAAAAAATTTTTCAGCTCAATTTCAGCATAATGAATAAAAGCTGCATACATAAACAACAAAAGTGGTCTGCATTTCAACATTACACAGTGATCTTACTTCTACAACAGCTCTTCAAATGGAATTCCCATTTCAGTCAATTATAGACTGTTTACTCCATTGCTTTTTGATTCTTCAAACACCACTGGGTTTAATTAATTAAACAAATAGGCAACAGTTTGATTAATCAAGCGCACATTCAAAAGGTATTGAAAAATCAGGATCAAGGAAACTTTACTAGCAACTTCAAGAGGCTTTGCAATCAGCCCCATAAGACCACATAAATAATGGTCCACCAGAAAAATAAATAAATACAAGATAAATAAGGGAATAGAGATTCTGCAAGTATGTATTCAAATGATGCTATCAGTAAGTGAATTCCTGTTAGACATGTCATCTGTTTTCTGATGTGCTCCTGAGCACTGGAAACTAGGCTGTATCTAAATAGCATATACTATTTTTAATGCTGTTGTGATGCATGAACAGTATGTGTAAACACATAGACCAGGATTATGCATATATTAAATTACATATTGCTTTATTTACATAAGAGAATATAAACATATAAATTAAGAAAACACATAAAAGCATATATGTTGAGATGCAGCATGTGACTACCGCTTTACCACAAAACCTAACATATATCTAATGCTTCCCAAATACAGCATGGTTTAAAACAAACAAACAAACAAAAAATGTACAAAGCAAGACATAGACCAAGCCCTTACCCTGCTGTAAGAAGCCAAGATAAAATAACAGAAAACAACAGTGGGATTCATGTCAGCAAACATCTACACCTGGGCTGGTTGTTTAGACTCCTTTATAGCCCGTGAAGAGAAGTGGGCACCTCTGAAGCATGACTCACCTGACCTATTCTGTATGCCTGTCTTCTGACAAGCAGTGGTGCTCATCTACCACCAAGCATGGAAGAGTCCTTGATGGCTAGTTCAAAAGTAAGTTTCTAAAAGCATGAAATTTGTTTTTCAGCCCTGGGCAGTGACAGACAGAAAATGAGAGATAAGTCGACCAGGTGTAGAAGTAGCAGTTTGAGGTTACCTCCACTCATGCTCTGAGGACAGTGAGAGACATAGCATGAGAATGTGATGCATCTCTGGATGTCAGCCTATGCACTTAAAACACCTGCAGTTAATACTAACCAAGGACTGTAGTTAAGACAGGTCTTAAGTCCTAGGAACTGAGTTTCTGCTATGATATTTAGCCAAATGAACTGAAGACTGTTAGTAAATAGCACAAACAACTTGCTTGGGATGGCTTGCAAGGTCACTGCTACCAGTCTGCCCATGCAGAAAAAGGTCTGGGCTCCTCATAAATCATCTCTGGGGCCCCCAACATAAGAAGGACATAGATCTGTCGGAGCAAGTCCAGAGGAAGGCCACGAGGATGATCAGAGGGCTGGAGCACCTCTCCTGTGAAGACAGGCTGAGAGAGTTGGGGTTGTTCAGCCTGGAGAAGAGAAGGCTCTGGGGAGACCTTATAGCGGCCTTCCAGTGCCCAAAGGGGGCCTACAAGAAGGCTGGAGACAGACTCTTTGTCAGGGAGTTTAGTGACAGAACAAGGGGTAATGACTTAAAACTAAAAGAGGGGAGATTTAGATTAGATATAAGGAAGAAATTCTTGACTCTGAGCATGGCGAGGCACTGGAACAGGTTGCCCAGAAACGTTGTGGATGCTCCGTCCCTGGAAGTGTTTAAGGCCAGGTTGGATGGGGCTTTAGACAACCTGATCTACTGGAAGGTGTCCCTGCCCATGGCAGGGAGGTTAGAGCTAGATGATCTCTAAAGTCACTTCCAACCCAAACCCTTCTACAATTCTATGATCTCCTGAACTAAATTTTAAGGAAAATTGCTATTGATCTTGATTTGTTTTAAAACACCAAGTTGTAACTACAGAGGCTCAGGAACTGATTCACTAACATCTCAGATATCTGAGCAGAGAGCATGGGATTAGCAACAGGACAGTTTTCAATAACAACTAAGTCACAGAGTAGAACAATGATTCTAAGTAGCTAGCAGTAGTAAAATATATAGAGAAAGTAAGAGTGCTTCCATGCCCTTCTATGTCTTCAAATATGTGCCATTTCTGCAAGTCAGATGGGCAATCAAGGCACAACCTTTGTAAGCAGATACTGGAAGAAAAAATAAATGGATGTATCCCAGCAGAAGTGAGATTGCAATTACAAAGGACCAAAAAAAGAACTGAAACAACAGCATAATTTAAAAATTCTAAATACAACCCATGGTGACATGGAAGAAAAGGAAAAAAAAAAAGACAAAAAAAAAAAGGAAAAAAAATCATAATTGAGAATTACAGTTCACCAAAATGACTGACACTAATTATTGACAATGATATGAAACTGCAATGCGTGAAGACATATTCATCCTACAAAAATGTTTCACACAATATAATTAGGCTACTTTCATATATCAATAATTGACAACACTTATTTCTTCCAGCTAAGTGGCTTTAAATGACTTCATAAGAAATACGATGAATGAAGGTTACTATGGTGATCAGCGTAATTCAGGAATAATTGGTTTATATTTTAAACAAACACATTCGATTCTTCAACCTGAGGCTCAGAAAAGATTTAGTAATAGCTTTGAATTTCGATTTTCCTGCTTAAAGCCCATGATGTACTTAAGAAACTACGACCTCCTCAAAGTGAATAATGCATTAAGATGATCAGTCCACATTGCTGAATTATGTATAAAACCATACTGTTCTGCCCTTGACTTCTGTGCAGAGATAATATGTGAAACTTATCACAAAAAGTATCATGCCATTTGCCTGTAAATTGATATGACTGCGTTTATCAGACCAATTTTCAGGCATGGTATTTCAGGCTGTCATCTCCCCATCACAACATAGTTCACATTAGACCAGACCAGTATTCAGACGAGAAACCACATGAAGAGCAGGAAACACATATGGCTTAGGGATTGATTCTGTTGCCTTGACAAGAGTAATGTCTCTCTGTCCCAGTATTGTGCAATAGGGTACTATGCTTTCTCATAGTTAAGGCACAGAAAGACAGATGCTTTGGTCATGAACACAAGCCCAACACTACTGATTTATTCCAGAACTAAAGTGATTATACTCGCTTATAAAATATCTGTTTATTGGCTGGATGAAAGATGTCAAAATATTTTTGACACGAATAGGGAGGGTCCATTATGTATCCTTTAAAAATTTCTGTACTTTCTTTTGAACCTAGAAGAAAATAGTTTTCCACTTCTGCAAATAAACTGAAGTTAGCAGTACAATAACTAATTTCTATAGTGGAAGCGCCTAAACTCACAATACTAGTGGATGCCAGGAAACAGTACAGAGAAGACGGTCTTAAAACCACAGGATCCAAAAAATCACAAAACAATCCAACCGTGATTGGGTATAGGACATACTGGTAAGTGTAGATGATGAAAATGGCTGGCTCAGTTTTGTCATCTTGGTGGTTTGTTTCTTTTCTTTTTTCTTTTTTCTTTTTTTTTTTTTTTTCTGGCCCTGGTTTGCTTTTGGAATTGGGTTTTAAACTAAGAATACAATTAGTGATATAATTCCATTAATGTTGTTTGTGATGGCATAAAATGTTCTGAGATTCTTCAAGATAGATGGCTTTGGTTAAAATATGGATGCATGTACAGAATAAATACTTGCAAACTAAATACATTTTACACACTGATACAATATGCATTATGAGAGCACACTTATAGATTTGCCAAAGCAGGATGACAGTGCAGAGCACTGGAGCCCTTGGACCAGCACCTTCTTCAGTGCAGGTTGAATTACACAGTCTGAGTATGCAGCTCTTGAGGATCCTCATTGCTGAAATTCCAGATCAGAAACTCCTGTTTGCTTTTATTCACTGTCAATCAAGAGACCAAGGTCCCTGTAGTGCATTTTGTTTCCTCATCGTCAGTTTTAAAGCTATTTACTTTCTCTTTTGTTAAAAGTAAACATCACTTGCAGAATTACAGCAGAAAAAAAAAGCATAACAAAACATTTCTTGAACAATCAAGTTAGTATCAGAATCTTATTTGCAAAACACTTACTGTAAGTTATTGAACGGCAGAATATATTACAGCACTTAGAATCACAGTATATAAATACCTGTGAAATAAAGAATGCATCCCAACAGGATTCTTACAGGACAGATAAATACTAATGAGCAAATAAAATAGAGTAAATATCTTGCAAAGAATTAAATAGATAATCAGTTGCACATATACAAGCAGACCTCAAATTTCCTGAACCTGGACTACATACTTTTCCTGTAAACTGTTTGATTTATTTCTGCTTGTCCAGAGTAAGGCTGTAATTCCATTACAATTTCTGGGAAGACCATAAAATGTACCAGAAGAGAAGCTGTTCAGAATACAAAAGATGGACATATAAGTGGAAAGGTAATGCTGGTTTCATTTTGGATATTTATCAAGTAAAAACAGATGAAAAATATGTTCATTCTTATTTGTTAATGTTCACGTGGCATCTACCTTATCTAGTAAAAACAAACAAAAACAAAAACCCTGCTATACATGTATAATATATTACCATATATTATGCATATAATATACATATTATATTTATATATATAGATTTCTCTCCTTCTTACCTAGTCTTTCCTTTCTTCCTCCTCAAAAAACAGAAATCCAACAAACAAACCTACAACATTTTTGTGTCAGTCTAATTATTGATTTCTGGACTGAAGATACTGCAGGGAATCCACGAATCTGTATGATGCCCTTGAGTGCTAGATGCACTGTTAGAATCTCTCTGAATTATGTGAAAGATATATGAGATCTCACATTACTAGACAGTTTCCTACTGGGTACAAATGCGAAAGGAACACGAATCAAAGTCACTCTTTCCAAAGTCACTGGAAGTAAATTCTTTCATCTGACTCAATAGTCACCTATTTAAAATCACAGTACTTGACATAATTAAGCCTCCCAATGATATCTGGCATCCATTTGTTTTAGTTTATATAACAGAATAAATCTCTCAGGAAACTGGCTAGCCTACACTAAAAAACTATGAACCTGTGAAATTCAGGTTATCCTTGAAACTCCCCAGTTTCATTAGTGCTGAATCAACTCTAATATCATAAATTACCAGGCAATAGACCATGGAGGACAGTGTGAGACAATAATATAATTAAGCTGTTTTGCATTTTATGACTGGAGGAAAATTAGGTCTTTAGTGATCTATTTGCTAAGTATATTTTCAAAAGCAAAATGTAATTCTGCATTTAGAAAGTGAAACTAAATTCCTAACACAAATATTTCTTTAAAGCAGATCTGCTTATAAAATTATATGAATAACACAAGACATTTTTTCTGTTTTCAAAGCCAATATGCATATAAGAAAGTTTACTACTACCTTACCTATCTGAGATTTCTTTTTACCAACAATGTTGAAAAAAGTCATTAAATATAACCAATGTATTTAATACCATTTTCCCTTCTAAACTACATTCCAAATACTCAGCAACTGGTAAGGGGCATGAAGAGATCCTTAGATCACAACCACAAAATCTCATTTTCTATATCAACAAGAAGAGAAAACTTACTCCTTGTAAGATGAGTGAAATTTAAGGCTACTTCTTAAATAGAAATTCTAAAAAACTCTGACAAGGTGAACGAGAACTTCCTTTTAAAAAGGTGTGTTTCGTTACTCACAGAATATGTGAACTGCTTTTGTTCCCATTTTCAATTGAAAAAATGTACAAGCAATAATCAGTAGTGACTCAGCAGTGTTGCTTTGCTGCCACCTGAAGAATTAAGAAGAGTTTCCAGTGTTTTCAGCTTGCAAGAAGTCTTGCTTCTGTAACACTATCTCACAAAAATACACTTAAGTCTTCTCAGGATAATACATGATAATTTTTCAAAATAAATCCCAGTTAGGAAAAAGAGTTCTCAAAAAAAATACAGGAAACAGGCTGAAGCTGTACAATAAATATAGTGTAACTCTCCCTATGCTATTCGCTGGGGAAATAATATTTACACCTTTTAAGCTACTATGTTATATTCTAAGGTGGAAAACTGCAAAAATCAGATAATTATTTCTACATCCTATCCTCTGCTCAAGTAATACGCTGGCTATTATTTTTAAAATACTTAGGTAAACTAAAAAAGGTGTGAAAAGTTATCAGCTTATTCTTGCAATCTGGACAGCTATACTGCATAGAATGATGCATATGAATAGCAAGTTAAAAAAAAAATACTGTGTTTGTTAAAGAGCAGAAGGCCAAGTCTGGCTGCATACTGAGTGGAGTACGGAAAACTGCATCAGCACATGAGAAATTACAGCTCACCACATTGTTGACAATCCAAAGACCAATGAATTCACAGATTTACTTCTTCTGTAAACAGGCTTTATCTAACCTACTTTATTTTTGCATCCATATGCACCCCATTTACCGCACGTAGGAGTGCACTGCAGCATCAGATAAAGACAATACAGACAGTACTCTGATTTTTGCCAAATCACAACATCTGACACTGGAACAGTGAGTGCTCCATAACTCCATAAAATTGCTTTAATCAGTGTGCAACATCTCCATACATGACGTGATTACATGTTCCCTAATCAGAAGAGTGAGGAGCAGAGGTTAAAGCACTTCCAGCACAGACCCCATATTCAGGCAGGAGGTAAGGTACCATTAGAAGTCAGTATATTTGGCCTCCCCTTGTTAAGACAGAACTGCTTTTCCAGAAATTGTGATTTGACTCTACAACACACAAGCTCTTTCAAAATAAACTAGTTCAAGTCTTTCACAGGGTTTTGACTCATTTTTCCTAGTGAAGTGTTCTAGGCATTCGTATAGATCGTGTCAGAGATGGCAAATCTTGCAAAAATCCTGTTTTCAAAAAATCTTTTGAAATGTCTTGAAGAGAAGAAAGCAGGAATATAGTTTTAGTCACCTATGTGGAAAATACATTGAAAAATACATGCTTAGGACAAAAATTTAGAACAAAACTGTGACATCATGCTCTTTGGTTTAGAAGAGAAAAATCAAATATCCTCCTTAGGATTCCTCCATTCAGATTAATTCAGATTTGTACGAGCCTGCATATGTGATCAAGGCTCCAAAGAAGGACAAAGCTTTAGTTCATACGAAACCTAGGCTGCAGCACCTTCCAGACTGACTTGAAGCAATATCAGTGGAACTAACAACAAAAAGAACTGACATGAGGCCTAACAATTTCTTCTGTTAGACAGAGAATATTCAGACACTATTTTCATGGAAGAGAAACAAAAGGAATGTATTTAAGAAGAGAGATAGTAAGGGAGGTATCTCCTTGTAAGAGTTTCTGCTTTATTAAACCAATCTCGCATCAGTTCTTAAACAGGAGTCTAGTCGGTTAAAAGGCATGCTGAAATTTTAAATGAACCTCATCTAAATGAACCTTGAATAAGTTATTTTTGTTGTGGGTTTTCTCTTTCCCCCTACATAGATGTTTTCAAGGTCTCTTCAGACTACTGAGTGTAAAAAAATGGCAGTGATAAAAAAAAAAAAATCTGCTTTAAAAATATTTATTAGGAGTAAAATGTTCATATTACCTACTACACTGCTTGGATGATTAAGAATGAGTCAGGACTGATGCTCTCATTGTTTTGGGAAAACAGCAGAGTTTGTATGGACTAACCCTCACTAGAAGCAAGTTCCTTCTACAGGATTTTTTTCTTGAAAAGATATTAACATCTTAATTTAAATAAGCATACTGTGCTTTGCTACCAACTTTAATTTTCCTTGCAATATAAACAACAACAACAAAACATTGTAGTATCTTCTGGTCTTTTTCTTACATTTCCATGCCTGGAAACTACATGAAATTAAGCAGCTGGACTGCATCCCTGAATTTATTTTATGGAAAATAATCATTAATTACTTAATAATATGACCTTTTGTTCTTCTAAACTACACTGCTACTAGTACCAAAATTCAGCAAAAATTAGTGCATACATTAGCTATCTGTAACCATACCTTCCTCAGCCAGACAACACAGTTTAGTCTTGTACCATACCTGTTAGCAATGCTGTACTCAAACATAGTTTTAGCCACATCATCATTGTATCTAAAGCAAATAATGGCAACCGAACAGCTACAAGATTCAGTCTCACAGGGGCCACTGAATGATGTGAATCCAAGCTCCTAGGACCAAGGACACTTATGAATAAGCTTAAATCTAAATGGTATGATCCCACTGACTTCACATAGGTAGTTATGTGCCTTGGGCTTAATACATGCTTAATGCCTCACTGAGAAGCTTTCACAGCAAATTCTTGAAGCACAGAACAATGACTGTTTCCCAAAGGAAAGATGTGTTTTTTCTACATATTCTGTGATACACCAGTAACATTTTTCCCACAAACTAGTGAACATGCATATATATATATTAAATGAGTAAGGACATAGAAGAGATCTGAATCTATAATGAACTTAAAAACATAAAAAAAAATAAAGGGACAAGTGGTAAATGTAAAACATGCCGAATCATCCTGGATGCGGATATGAATATGAACAGAACAGCAAACACACTGACCGAAATACTGATGAGATATCAAAATTTCAAATATATTTTAGCAGCAATAAATATAGGGACAGTTCATCCCCACACATAATTAGAATGGAGGCTGATCTCCAAGGAGTTCTGCCAACTCCAGCTTGCCTAACCTATAATTTATAAATACAACCCGCTTTATTAAATAATCATGGTGAATCTGTTCCACAACATAAGAAACAAAATAGTCTACTGCGAGATAGGATTCTCCATTATTGTATCAGTAAAAGTTTTGCAAACTTAACCAATGTCTCGGTTGCGTAGTCTTTTAAGCTTGTACAAGAGCAAGAGCTTCAAAAGAGAGTATTTAATGAATACACTGTTTCCTGAAATGAAGAACTAACTGAAGGTTGAAAGATACAGGTTGTCTGTATCATGCCTCAATATGTGACTTGAACAAGAACGTAAAGCAGAAAGATGCCCATTAAAACACATTTCTTTTTAATAGAAAGCAAACAGAACTAGGTCATGAGAAAGACTGGAGATGAACAAATAAGATTTTTTCATGACACCTCTAAGATGAACTGAATTTACAAAAGGAGAAACTCATTTTATTGGCTAATGTCGCAATCATAATAAATCCAATTGACATCTAAGATAAGATAGGCTCCTGCATATTCCCAGAAAGCACAGAAAGCTGTTTAGGAAATAAGAGAGAAATGACACGCTAAATATGAGTTAGGAGAAAAAAAGCAAAACGACCTCACTTGTATTAAGAAGAATGTTACATGATCAACAGTGTCTTCTTTTATTTACAGTTTCAAGATCTTGGAAATACAAATTCTCACACTGGAAGAAAGTTCAGCCTTTTCTGTTAGCTCCTCTGGCCTCACAGCATTCCCTCTGTCACCCTTCTAGCATCTGCCACTGAGCTGATTCAGTGGCTCATTATTCCAGTATGCCAGGAGAAGAAAACCTCAGGAGCTTTTCTAGCAGGTTATGTAAGAGTGCAGAATATTGTGAGACTAGATATACCATGCAACAGACCTCTCCATCACTTCTTATCCATATTCCCTTTGCTGTGGGAAAGAAGGAGAGCAGCACACAAAGCAAGCAAGTATGCTCGTATTACAGCTAGCTCCTCCTTATGATCTCTGCAGTCTGAAGAACATACTCCTGGATTTCATTTAACATGTTGACTTCTTTTCAGGCTAGAGCAACAGAATAATACTTCTGCTGATATCTGAAGGCTGGTATCTGAATGCTGGGATAGTCTGGAAAATTCTTTGAAGTCACTTGCTGTATATCCTTCTAATCCAAATTTAAAGCGACTTCATTCCAAACTATGCTATTTTTCCCAGATTTCAAGGTGAGATATTCCTGGACCATTTTTCCTTCTACTTCTATTCCTTCCTTTTCATCTTTCTATTTACCCCTAGCATTTACCAGCTGTGTTAACTCAGGGCCAGAAGATTAATGTATGAAATTCCACAAAAGAACTCAGTACAAGCCTATGCATTTTGCTTTGTGGATCTCCTTCCACAGCCAAATCAACTCTTCCAGATGCACAGTGACAGAGTCACTAGTTCTTCACATGAGTGACTCTGAACAGCTCTGCACAACCCAGTATGTGAACACTGTATTTACAAGCTGATGGCCTTAGATCAGAAGTCCTCAGAATCAGGAGCTATTTGCATTTAATCTAATACACACTGACAATAAGATTCTTAAATAACATATCTATGTCATTCTAGCCTAAAAAACATAATTTACCACAAATACGTGGTGTCAGTAATGTCATAGTAAGAAGCTTAAATACTGTTTCCTGAATCCCCCCAAAAAATCCAAATAAAGTCAAAGAAAGAAAGATTGAGTATGGAAGAAAACAATGAAATTGAGCCTTAGAAATAGAGTTATTCCATGTTTTATTCATGGAAAAAATGTATTAGAAATAGAGAGGGTTGTCAAAACTATTTTCTATGAAATTAGCAGTTTTGGGGAAAAAGCACAAAAATAATATTACAACACAGTTGTACTTTCATTTTATCTAATGCCTGATTTTCAACCTCAAAATAACCGTATTTTTATAGTAAATTGCTTTTTTTTTTTTAATAAAGAAAAACTGTGAAAAAAAATTGGTCAAGTCAGGACGATCTTCAACAGGTTAATCATGTTGCCTGGTCTTTTGACAGTCAGCAAAATCACAACCATTATAATAAAGAGAATTTTGCCACGAACACTTTTTTTTTCATCAGGATTTTTCAGCCCTTAGTGTCTCTGTGGTTTCCATAACATTTGCAAAGATACTCCTTTAATCTTCTTTTCTAAAAAAAATACATGAACTGTGTTTGCAGGGATGAAAATATTCAGACAGGAAAGAAAGAATGAGCATGTTGCCCTTCCCACAACCAAAAAGGACTACACTCATTTACTATCAATTTTCTGTTTTATTTCTCACCCTTGCAGATTCAGCAGTTACCCTCTTAAAATAAATAAATAATAAATAAATAAAACCAGCTCTCACCATTTCTGAAAAGTTGTTTTGTTTGTTTTTTTTCCTGAAGGCTTTGTACCGTGAGAAGAACTGAGCATGTAAAACACTGAAACACGCCAAAGAAATGCCTTTGGTTTATGAGGTCTGCCATGTATGGCCGCACTGCTTCCAGCACAGGCACACAGCAGCACGGGCTGAGGGATGTGGTACGGGGCCGCCAACCACAGCACCTGGGGGACAGGGACTCAGCCTGGAGACCCCCGAGCTCTGTGCTTTTGGCCTGGCGGTTTTGCAGCTCCAATGAGTAGCAAACTAGTAAACAGATGTACCCTCTCGCATACTTGTACCACAGGCACCCCACACGCTCAGGTCCCCCACTAAGTACCAGCATGGACCCCTGCTTGCCTGATACCCCAGCCTGGACCTGGGCCTCCTACTCCCCAGCTGGCCCAGCTTGAAGTTTACCAGTGAATACATACACACATTCCAGGTATAGGGAAGATAAAGATGCTCACACCCCTCCACCCAGAGCAGCCAGCACCCAGCACACAGGACGTGACCCATGGCCCTGCTCCAGCCATCAGCGTGGAGCCCTTCACTCATGCTGGTCCCCCCCAGCAGCTCATTTTGGGAACACACACCGTTCTCACCCCAGGGGCTGGAGGATAAAGAACTCCCACTGGCTCCCATAGCTGACACTACAGGCCCTCAGCACCTACAGCCCCGCTCTGTCTCCAGGAGTGGGTACCTAGTCCACTCACACCCGTCGCCCCTGACCAGCCATGGTTTACACACAACCAGACTGTTTTATACTCCTTTCTATCTATTCCCCCCTTTTTTTCCTCCCTGATCCTCTCCCCTTGCATATTCCTTCATCAGCTTGCATAGTTCCACCTACATCCCTTGAATATCCCAAATCCTCTTTTTCCCCCTTCTCATCAAAGTCTAGGTGGCCCTCCCCAAAGCTGGGCCTGGAGTATCTTCATGGCCTACCAATTAATAACTTAATAAAAACTTTTGGTCTTTGGTATCATCTCTGTTATCCTTTGTCCAGCAGGTTTGCATCTCTGTGTATTCTTGTTTATGGCTTCCCCCACTAATTAAAACGCCTTTTTCATTGAGAAGGTCCTTGATCAGAAAACCCTAACAAGGCAGACAATCTCACCTTCCACACACCCTTATACTATGCACTAAGATAATCTTCTGCCTTAGTAACTGCCTATTTTAATGGCAGCTTAAGTGCTCTTAATACCATTCTTCTCACCACAACTAACTGCAACCCCTTTTCCTCAGTATGCAATGCACTGCCTGCAGGAATGTGCTGATTTTTCATTTTTGTGCAGACCTAGAAGAATTTCAATTTCAGCATTGTTTGTGGTGAAAGAAAAACACTTTTCACACTGCAAGAATTAAGGAGCTCTCAAATTACCCATTCATCAGACTATGCTCCTCAAAGGAGGGAAACCTTCATCGGCAATCGACCTTTCACAGACCAGCACACGGTTCAACCGTTCTTTAAATAACAAACTGACATATTCTTAGTTCAATGAAGAAGGGAAAATGATACAGATGCCCACATATTCAGTGTAATTTAAATTTGCCATCAGTATACATTACATTTATACATTTATACATTATCCATGTTGCAATAGAGAACTTGCTGCTCGTTCTCAAAAGTATGTTCTGAGTATTTTCAATTGCAACCACACTTTCCTTTAAGTCTTAACTGGAAATGGACTCTCTATCCTAAAGATGTTACAACATCACAGAAACAGGAAAAAAAAATCAGTTCAACAAGATTAACACTAATACCACCCTCAGTAGACTTAACAAACACATCATCTTTGCAGAAGCGACTGGAATGGTGGCAAGGGCTTGCTCTGACAAACTTTCTTTTTAAGGTTATTGCCTACATAAGGTTTGCATGGAATAATTTTGAAATCAGGTGTGTGAGAAGGAGATAGCGGGGCATTATTCACTTTGGGTCAGATTGAACCATCCTAAAGTAAGCTTAAGTACAGAAAGTAAAAAATAGAAAATTCCGCCAAGGTCACTTTTCAGAATAGATCTCAGATTGTTCCCTTGGCAAAGAGGGGTGCATGATTTGCTCCTTACAACATACTACGCAAAACTAGATAAGCTATACAGTCCAAAAGCACAGAATTCTGTGGGGTATCAGAGAGTAAAACATTCTCACAAAGCCCCTGTACCACTGACCTACCTCCAAAGCTTTTTTTACCCATTGAGCCACCTGCTAAAGCTGAAACTAGGCTGCAACAAATCTCAGAGCTTACTTACCTGCATGACACTTACTCGTGAATTCCTTCCTACTCAAAAGAAGTTGTAAGTAAAAACAGAAAGAAAAATCGCAAAATCCAAACAATATTAAATATTTGCCTTCACAGGGGCAAAGAGGAGATAACAGGCTCTCCCATTACAAGATCACAAGATACTCAAGTACAAGATATACAACAATAAAGACAACTAATATTTTCAAACACTACAGCAGACATGACCCAATCTTTGAGTAATGATGGATGGTAGGTACAATTCTGGAAAGATTTAAAAAGTCATTTATTTTTGAGCCCAGACTCTAGTTTATGAGTGTGTAAAGCTTTTTCAGTATTTTTTCCCTCCTACTATAAAGAAACCTATGTTTTACTTTGGCATTTTTTCATCAGAAGAAAATACAAAAATAACAGTAGTAACAGTAGCAGACACACCAGCAATAGTAGTGTCTGCTTCACTTCCTGGAATGAAGTACAAAGAGGCACAAAATACAACATAAGTGGTCTCTAAAAACTGTCATAACTCTCGTTATTAATGCAACTTCATCCCAACAGTATCTGAATAGCTCTTTAATGCCAAATCTCTTTTCAAATTTATATGTAAATTAAGTGACTAGCCCAAGGTAACACTGGAAATATGCATCAAAGAACCCAAGCTCAACCCAAGAAAGCTAGACTAAGTCTGATGTATTAGACTACCCTTCCTTTCCTTTCTTAAGAGTGGAGCTTTAAGAATCCCAGAGACAAATACTTCAAAATGACAAAATCACTAACTCACACTTTCTAGGCACACAGTTTCAGCCTGACCTTGCAGTAGGATAACTACAGAAGTTATATGGAGGGTGCAATTGTTTTTACTTGAACTGAGTTATGCCTGTTCTGCAGAATAATTGTTTGCTCGTAATTGTTACACTTAGTCTCTAAATCTTGGTTGCATTCACAAAAAAAAAAAAAAATGAGAAGAAACAGTGTGGTTAAGTTCTCATCACATTTCTATCCTGGCAAGAGTCATGCCAGGTCTTTGTAAACTCACAAAGCAGGACAGAAAAACAGCACTTAGCATACCGCTTACACTTTGCCATCTAAAAATGTAGTGTTGCTTTTAATAAGACAGTATGCTTTGATTTGTTATCATGTTTATTATTGCATTTATTTTCTGCCTGCAGATACTAGTAAAGAAGATGTTTAATCTCAATTTATGTGTAAAATCAAAGGAATGAAGGAAGGCAGTATGCCTAATTTAATTACTTTCCTGGTTCTTTCGATAAATAATGGCTGAGCATACCAATATGAATCAGGATTTGTAACTAAATATCACACTGTAATTATGAAAGAGCAGGAAATTGAGATACAGATTCTGATTCTAATTGCTTCATGATAACCATGCAAATACATCTCACTCAAAGTATTCCTTCATGACCCTGGAGTTCAAGACTGTGCTCTTTCACCCTTCTTGTCTATTTATGAAGCAAAAAGCTCTTGGAATCTAAATTATTGGTGTGATTTCTGTGACACTGATCTTCTAACTGCTCCATTTAAGTGAATAGTATTTACAAGTACATACCATTAATAAAATTTGTATCAGCTAGAAAGGAACTTAACTCACACTCACCATTTGAAAATATCAGTTGTGTGCCCCTCTTCACAAAAAANATAGTAGTTTTATGCTGTGATTTTTTCCTCAATTAATTTACATAAATAACAGAACAGAAACAGGACTCTCAGTTCAGTACTTTTTTCCAGAACATGGATCAGGGTGCTCCAGGATGATGGTAGACCTTATCTTAGTCTATGATTTCTATCTAGTTGCATTCTGATTTAATACTAACTTCTTCTCTAGTGCTTTTTTATTCCTCTCTTTACTGTCAATAACTTAAGCTTTAAGACTCCTAATAGCACTTGTTAGCCACAAGCATGTAATGGTTATTTTTGCCTAACACAAATATGCCCTTCTAATTTGATAATACTACCTACTCTTTCACTGCAAAGCCCATAAAAGTCCATTTCCTACGTGCCCAGTGCTCCTTCAGAAGCTGTAGATCACAGTTAAAGGAGTTTAGAAGACAAGTTTTATTTCATCTCCCTGGAGACCTGAAGTTACTCCATTATCGTGTCAGATTTATTAAACCATGCTTCAGGGCAAAATGTATAGACAGCTTTGTAGAAAAGGTTGTTCTGAAAATACAAAAATCCCTCTAACTTTCCTAGCTATGGAGAAACTAGTTGCAGTCTCTTCTCAAATAGCAGGATGCAACTCTCCACTCCATACTTGTAAGCAATGCTGAAAGCTGAACAGTCGAGGTTACACGTGCTATCAGGCAGGTCGAAGTCCTGACTCGTGCTGTACTCCCTTCGTAACAAGAAGTTTCATAGATGAATAGCAGGCTTCTATTCAGGGAGCTTTTTCCCTTGCAAGATTAAAAACTAATAAGGACTTGCCCTTTTAATTTTTATTAGGCTATGTGTATAATGATATAATTAATGAAGTGAAGTCACATATTAGTTTTTGTCATGTTCATTATTAGTGCTGCTTATCTTTTTTATCACGATATTGTCTGAAGTCTCTAGTGACAATGGAAGATGCTACTAAGCTAAATTATCTGAGAACCGCATTTTATCAGAGATGCAGAGGTCTTTGTTACTTTATTCTCACTGTTTTTATTTTGTTCAAAACCCGTAAATATAAACTCCAATATTATTACACACAGGAATTGCAAGCAGAAAACTGAAATGATGGTGTCCTAGTTGAACCTGATATGTAATGTATACATCTCTAAAGGGTTGCACTTGGGAATGATGAAGCTTTCGAAAAATCTCAAGGAGCTGGGTACCCAGTTCTGATTAAAAATCAAAATACATCACTGTTTTTATACACGGAGAAATAATTTGTTGCCAGTGGTATATCCATGAATATTTGTATATATATAGAGAGAACATTTCCTATTCTATACTTAAAAGCAGATTTAGAACACTGCAAAATCTTCTTTCCTTGAACGGACAAGCAGGAATGGATTACACGGGTACTTTGTCAGACACTCGGACACAGTAACTTCTCCTTGGGAGCAGTACATTTGCTTCACTAGAAATCTTCAGAAAAACACCCAACAAGTGGTATTTGCCCCTTTTGAGATTCTGTGCTGGTGTCAAGCACCAACAAGACACCAGCTAACGAGACAGTGGCTGTGGCAGTGCCACAGCTCGCTGCCCACACTCTCCTCCATAGAAAATGACAATGGAGCTCGCAGCTGGGGTTTTGCAGATGAGACAAGCAGAATGATTTTGAAATACAGCATATTTTTCTATTCCCTTATTACATTTAGAAGATGCTTCACATTTCAAAATCAAGCACATTTATCTATAGTTTATAGTTTGTAACTATCTCTGTTAATGACCCACTACCCGCACTGAATTTTTCTGCACTTTTTAATAGCATCTGTATTTCCTCCACTCCTGGTCAAAAACAAACAAACAAACAACAAAAACAAAGGGATTTCAGTTCAGCTCAGCTATCCTACCCTCCATTAAAATTAATAAAAGTAATTAGTGCATTTAATTAATAGGCACAGGAGGAACTTCAAACCCACCACAGAATTTCCACACAGCTTGTTCACCACATTCAGAATAACTCAGCAACTACCGAATACCACTGGGTAATTACATCAGCACTTAGGTTTGGCTGGGTACTGATGGCAATTGGCCTGCTGACTATCTGGATTTAAAAGAATACCATAAGAATTCCTTTTACTTTCCACAAAACAAGCACACTGCATTTTTATTGGGGAGGTTGCTAATAAATAACATAATTATGTTACTAATAGATCATAATCTGATATAGTGACAGGAATTTGACATTTACAATAAATATGTTTAAGTTGTGCATTCATCTCAAAAGCCAAAATGCTGTTTCTACCATTCTCAGAAGTCTGCAGAACTGATACAGTAATCTGCCAAATTCATAACAATATATATATATATATATATATATAATGATATATGTATATAATTTTTTTTTCTATGAAAACCCTAAGTATTTGTGTTGTGACAGAGTACTCTGGCCCAACACTCTATGGTTTGGACCTTACCAGTGTGCACCAAATAAAAGCCATCTAATAGGAACGTGTGACAAAGGTAGAGCCCATTGGTTCTGATCATCTCATTGAGATGTGCCTCTTTCTGCTCAACATTTCCATTGCTAAACAGAATCGTGCCACAGCATTACATTTTACACATAAAGAGTATCTATTAAATAATTCTTTTTAAATTTTATTGGGTCTACAGGAACACATTACATCATAAGAGAGATATTACTACATCAGAACTTCACAAGCTCATTCCTCACAGTTATATTAACACAAAACTACACGAAGAATAGGCCCTTCTTTCTGAATACCAACTAATAAAAGAAAAATATATAAGGCACATCTGAATCATTGCCACCATTTCAAAAGTCATCTGTGAAGTCATGTATACTCTTCCTCATTCATGTAAAAAGCTTCTAACACAGACTGTCTCGAGTTAGGCTTGAACAAAATGTGCCCTACCTCTCAAAGTCTTTTTTTTTTTTTTTTTAAAGAGTTGAAAAATATTTAGATTGATGCTGAAGTGCACTTTCTATTTCCATATTAAGTCACTTCTTCCAGCAAGACAAATAATTTCATTTCTGGAATATGCTAGATGATTTACCTATGCTTTTCATGTATGTTGGATCACTGCTTTACAAATGAGGCTGAGGTATTAAATCCAAAATGGCTAAAGCTCTGACTGAAGACAAATCTCTTCCAAAACTTATACCAAACTACATTATTCAAATCTATTCAGCAAGCATTCAAGTAGCAACATGATGGATGCAGCAGGCCAGCCTGGGTACACAGCTAATCAATATTGCACTCTTGAACAGCCATTGCGTACTTTGGAGCCCAACGTGGAGATGGGATGTATGTGTGCTTAACATGAGCACTCCCACTGACTTCAGCTAGGCTGTTCACTATAGGTCCCAGGTATGCACATACATCTTTGTCAAAAGATGTAGCGGGACCAGTTTTTGACACCTATGGCAAATAATTAAGAAATTACACAAGACCTTGGATAGTTATACCTTTGTGAATTCTTAGAAAAGGCTATTTACTGCAGTCATATTTGAACAACAAAGCTAGACAGACACCAAATACTTGTTTTTTCAATAGGCTATGCACAACATAAGCACACAACTCATCCACAACTCATCCTGCTTGTATCACTGAAGATAAAGGTCTTCATTATATATTTGAGTAATCAATACTTGGAATTAAGTAAGTCATGTTTCACGAGGGAAAACGAAAATGAGTAAGGTTAAATTAAGGCTGTCACTTTCTATAAACAGGTCATGGTTTCCCGCTATAGAAACTGCTAACTTCATTAGTTTACAACAGGAAATCAACACTGTAGCATATTTTAAAAGTCTAATTTACTTAGAGTAATAAAAAGGCCCCCTCAAGGCTCATCATGTATGTCATATTATGCTTAGTTTTAAACATTCCGGCTAAAGAACTATATGCAAAAATCTCAGCAAATCAAGTTGATTAATATTCTGCATTTGTATGCAGTAGTGCTCTCCACTCACCAAGTATACATAAATATTATTTTATTAAATTTCAAAGCAATTGTGTAAGGTGGGATAATAAAATATCTCTATCTTACATTCTCTTTCTCAGCAACATAGCCTTAAAAACAGAAGGAAAAGAAGTGAATTAATACACTAAACTCACTAATGGAGAGAAGGTCAGAAATGAAGGATTCCAGACTTGTAAAGCCATGTTAAGACTCACAGAGCACAGAATTCTCCATTCAACGTAGAAGCATCTATACTAGGTTTGCAGGAATCTCCTTATATTCAATCATATGGTTAGAGAAAAGGCTATGGATATTTTTCAATCCCTAGTAGTCATCACAGTTCATAGCACCTTTCTAAAGGAAACCCATTTCATGAGGATGCTGCTGGATGGCAGCCAGAGAACACAAGAAGAACACAAGTAAAAATGTAATTGGAGTAATAATAAAAAAAAAAGGCAAACAAAAAAAGAGGCGACAGATCTTTGCCTCTACATTTCTACCTTTCTACCTCTACATTTGAATTAATACACAGTTCTACTTTTTGGAGCAATGTTCCCTTGCCTGCCAACTGGCTGCTAGCTCCTCTTTTAAAATTCACTCCTTAATACACATTTCTCCCAGAAATTCTTCCAGCAGAGTTTTATTTTCTATTCAAAAACAGTCACCAAAATTAAGGGAGATTAACACATCATAATTGTTTCATTAAATTATCAACTTACTGTCAACTTCAGTAGAAAAATCAAAAAGACATATCCTCACCCTAACAAACAGTATTCCTTTCAACCACAGCAGATAAAAAACAGAAGCCATTGTAAGCCGGCTTTAACTAGTATGTTTCAAAAAATCTGGAGCTTCCAATGACAGTTAAGAGACTTTCTCAATTCGCCATTAACCAACCCATCAACTGCATTTACTAAGTCTGGCATTTCACTTGAGGATTGCTATGTTTCAATGTTACAGCCTGCTTCATACAGCCTCCTAACCAAGGAACATTTTTTGATATTCAAGTCAAGATGTGATACTTGCCCTCGTAACCATGTCATTTGTCATTTTAGAGATTTTTTTTAGACACTTGAAGAATAGGAACTTGCCTGATTCATTAGTTATCCCTCAATAAGAACTGAAGAACTGAATTCTTTTCCAATTACACCTCTTCATATTTCAATGTATTTGTTAAATTACCAAGCGGAGCTTCTCTTGGAACATTTCCCATTATAATAATTCCCCACAGATTTTCTTATAAGGAGCCAAAGTGCAGTGTTAGGGCACAAGTAAATTGTAAGATGGCTGTAGGACTGATGGCCCTAACCTAATAAATGCTATTATCAGAATCAGCATGTAAAACATAACAAGATTTTTATTGCACTACAGTCACAATAGCATTGGTAAGTTTGATTTCCACAAGACAATAATGTTAAGATTTCCATGCAAAAAGCGGCACGTTTCTTTATTTTCATGTCGTATTTTTATACTAATCAACACTCTTATTTTGATAACAGATCTAAAAGCACTTGCATTAACTTCCAGCTGACTACAACTACAGTACAATACACATGTGAATGTCACACATACAGAGGACCTTAAGAACTTGTTATGAACATAAACAAATATTGCTACAAAACTGCTTAAATACATAAAGCTTACGTAACGCAGGGATAAAACCTATGTATGATGGGCAGAATGTACCAACAGGGAAAATGAGGCTTACAAATGTGCGTGTCTGGGATTGTCTTCAATGATTTTGGGTGAAGCAAACCATAGGAAAGCCATTGCCTTAAAGAAGCTTTTACAAAAAGTCCAACAAATCAACTACTAGCAAATACTATGGAAAATTATTTACTCTTGTTTTCAGGCAGGTTATGTACTGAAAGAATTAAAATAGCCCCTTATGTGTTACTTAAATCCTACTAGAATAACAAATTCTACCATAACAGTACTGGCTTATCTTCAGCGTGATATCTGTTGTCTTCTTGTTTATGAAGACAGCAAGATTAAAGATCTTTCAGAAATTATATATTGTATCTCAGTTATCTGCATTAGCAGATATATGCACACCCAGAAATTTGATCACTTCCATATACGCACACAGAAATTTGATCATTTCCAATCTGATGACCTTACAGAATTTTAAAGCTCTGTATTAAACTATTTGTATAACTTGCACATGATCACTTGACCACTTCTATATTCAGCTGTTTATAAAAAATTGAATTGATAATATTATATAATGTATTTGAATTGAAAAAGGTCAGAAGAATGCTATTTAAGTAAGAATGGAGATGGCTATTGGGGGAAAAACAAACAAACAAACAAGGCCAAAACAAAAAAACAAACAGAATAGGTTGATTTGGAATTACTAAAGAGAATTTTGGTTGAAAAGATTTAATCCTAGAAGTGGGCCACAGCTTAATATAGCAATCAGAACAGCAAGCTGTCAAAAATGTTTAGATGACAGTATCTAACTTTAGGACTTTTTATGCACTTCAGTGGTAAGTGCTAAAAGTCTCTGAAAATCAAGCCTCTTCTCTCAACACTTCAATATGGATTAAGACAATGACTTTCAAGAAGCCACATATAACCATCTTGTGCCAGATCCTAACCCAGTATAAACAAAGATGCCAGCTTTATTTGGTGAAACTCTGTCACCTTATACTGTGGATCTATTCTTCCAATTCTTTCTTCTAACTGAACTATTGAAAAAAATAAGTGACAATTAGGCAAATCCTAAATTTTCTGTGGCTAGCACCACCACCAGACAAACAAATCACCAAGCAAATGTTATTAAGAAAAACACCTTTGTGTTTAAAAATGATGTGTATACTGCAACAAACGTGTCTCTACGTTACTGCTCAGAATAGAAATGGCCACCATTCTTCAAAGGGCAATGTAGATCTTTCCATTTTAAAGGCATCTCATTTGCTCTGGATAATGAGCCAAGAGGAGAAAGATTATGTGTCATATCACATCTCCATCTTAATTACTTTTGCATCAAGAATAATGTCAGATAGGTATTATGATCTTAGTTTTTCCAGAACCTGCTACAAATCTTTATAATAATACACTGGACATAACTTTTCTGTCACCATTAATTCAGTGCTTTATAAATATAAAAAAGGAGGAAAACACACATGAGGCAAAGTGCAACATGTTAGGGAATTTTATTTATGGAAAGTGGTTCTGCCAGTTAATTTGTTTCCAACAGGCCTAGGGAATAAGCAAGTCTAAACATTACAATTTCTTATAAAAAGCAAGGTTTGTCTCTGAAGCTTTTTGACCCATGTTTCTTCACCCATGAGTTGACTTTCTGTAACCACTTAGTATCATTACTCATTATTTGTTAAAAAGGGCCTTTCTGTGCAGTTAATTTGTCGTACCTTCCAGTTTCCTAGCTATTGGCAATTTAGGAAACCAAATCACGCACGTTGCTGTTACAGCCCTCCATACTCTCTGGCTACTCTGCTTTCTACCAAATGCAATGGAGCAGATGTTTTATCCTATAAGTAGATATGCAAACAGGTTTAAAATGGCATAACGCAATGGTTAAATACAAACTTCAAGAATTATCATACAGAGAACAATAGAAACAGAAGCATGATTCAAGCAGCAATGGTTTGTCTGTAACCATTTGCTGCATAAATTTGCATCAAAGGAGGGAGCAGAACTGAAGATGGTGTACACCTGCAGGAACACCTGTCATAAACCCCACCTCCGCATGAGTCTGCATGAATGTGCAGCATGGGTATATACATGTGTGGATAAAGAATTAAGGGGTCAGAAAACAGCAGGTGAAAGAAAGGGTCAGAGTTATTCCTACTTATAAGCATGTCACTGCCATAACAGAGTATCACAACTCAGACCTCTACCTGTGATCCAGCATAAAGCTCACACGTTTTATGCTTCGCTGAGTCCTTTGGAGTTAGCAGAACATCTACTGTTTATGGAAAAAGGAACACAGGATTCCCCACTCCAGGTGCCATGACTTACCAAGGCCTTGGGTAATCCTATCGTAAAATTATTCTGAATATACCACAAGTTTACCTTGGCTATTGCTATTAATCAATGTAGTGCAACAGAGCCTTAACCAACCATGACAGAAAGGATCAAGTTGCACTCACGTCTCAAGTCAGGGCTTCTTTATTTGAAGCATTTTATTCTATCACACATAAAATAGGGTTATAATTATACCAGAATGGTGTTTTGGTAACTGCCTGGTGGCAAAAGTCATTCTAAATATATAGAAAACCAAATGGGTCTGCCCTTGGTGCCGTACAGTTGGAATTCTTCTGTATCCATAAAAATCTCTTCCATTTAATAACTGACCCATATGAAGGCCAAATGCAGTGTACAGAGCATCTTTCTGTCAAACAGCACAGGCATTTAGAAATCATACTAAGAAATGCATGCTGCTCTTCCCCTTCTAAGAAATTGTCTCTTTGCTATTTCCAAGTAATTGTACTGAGCACATTTTTACCAAATTTCTATAACAGTCTCTTTAGTATCCAGTATTTATCTGTCTTACCAGAATGATGGTGATGTTGTTCTTCTAGGAACTCCAAGTCAAGCATTAGGTCATCTTCATCCAACTCACAGGAACCCAAGTTATTCAAAACATCCTAATATATATTAAATTAAAAAAAAAAAAAAAAAAAAAAAAGGAAGCATTTAGACAGATGGTTAACCAAACTCTTCTACACAATAGAGTGAGGAGTCAAATCTGGAGAATATGTTTAAGAAGTTGCTACAGGAAATTTTTCTATTAACATTGGACTAGTGAGAAAATGTACGTAATAACCGGCCAAGTAGGCCATGTATTTGTCATGTAAGTAGGACATGCATTTGTCACCATTCTCTGTTTTACAGGATCTCAAAGATTTAACTGAAAAAACAGAAGTAATACTGTCTATATTACTATTTTTTTTACTGTTCAATGATACTTTTCGCGTCTTTCCAAGTTTAATCATAACTTTTTATGAAGCATAAATGTTATTTTTAGCACAATATAAAATTATCAGTATTTGTCTTTCATTAAATTTTGGAATGCTAATCACTGTCTGCCCTTACCAATATTATCAGAACAGAGACTTTCTATTTATCCAAGGCATAAAGGGACACAAGTTTAGAATAAACAGCAAATTCAGGCATGAAGAATCAATTCACGAATTTTTAAGTATTCATGTGGGTAGTAAGGGCTTACAATGACAGAGAAGAAATCCGGACTGTGAGGTGTAGCTGCTTAGGTCCCCGTTCCCTTCTTGTGATTCATTTTGTTTGCTAAGTTTCAACCACAGACAGGTAAGGGAGGCTTATACAATGCATCATTTGGAAAGGTTTGTGGTTTTTTTTTGTTTGTTTTTTGTTTTTTTTTTAAAGGAGTTGGGGGGCTAAAATAAAAAGAGAACACAAGATTAACTTTTTGCACTACACTTTTCTCAACAGGATTAGCTTCTCAGAAGATAAAATAAGTAATTACGCCTCAGGTAGACATCTTTACTCTGCCAGCTCTTAGTACAGCAGTATCACTGTTTAGGTTTCATTTGTGGTCACGAAATGGCATTCAGTTCTGCCTCAGTGAAGCCCCACTTGGACAACCAGTACCTGCAGCCAGACACAGGGTGGCAATCAGTCTCCAAGCAGATGGCCCACCAATGGGGACAGAGCTCCATGCTGGGAGCCCTGGCTGAAGACAGCCTCTGCTCTCAGCCACCCAGAGAGGAACAAAGCAAAGTGCTGGTAGCACGGCTGCAGGCAACCCACACCAGGACAGTTCACCTATTTGTTGTTACCCGTTCCTATGCTCATCACAGCCAATTATGGAAAACAAGGAGAGGAGGCAATCGTTTTCTCTAGTCTCTACCAGTCTAAAGTTGCTATACTCAATGGATGAAAACAGATAATCATTTTGCATTTTCTTTCTTCCCATGAATGTTTTAATCTATGGTCAATCATTTATAATTAGTAGGATGTGATTAGTATGATTAAAAGTAAGGGGAAATAGTAGTATCGCATACTGTCAGGTACATCTACTGCATTTCTTTTGACATGATAATATCATGATATTCATAATCTTCTCTACAGTCTGAATGTCTAATCAAAAATAATACATGCATTCTTCAGCTAGTGTTTTTGCTTGAAAATCTACAAATAATACTACAACAGGCATGATTCTTCAGTCCATTCACAGAGAAAAAATTCAGTACACCCCCCCCCATAATGTGCTAGCACCCCAAATATCCCTTATGCTGCCCACTCAAATCTAAACCAAAGAACACCGGATTTCAGTGTGCAAGAGGCCAGGTGATTGCTCCAATGTATCAGCCTGTTCGGAGGGCTACAGATCTCTACAGATATCTGCTGTAGAGAAAGCAGAGAAATATAACAGTAGTATACCTCAAACTAGCAAAAGCCCTTTCTGACTTCAATTCGAACCGTACTTTTTATGTTCCTTCTAATTCTTTCAAGTATTTTTCCCCCATAATAGATGTCAATTCTTATTCACACTCAAAGCTTATACTTATTCAACTCTTTTGAGTAACAATTTCTTTAAATTCTGTTTTCCACTATTTCAGAAACAATGTACAGGCAGCACAATGACTTTTTTTGCATTCTTTCCCTAGCTTACTGCCAGCATGAGAATACCTCTTCTGAGATGCAGAACCCGTTGTTAATGCTGTTATTACATTTACAAATGCCAAGCACAGAAAGTGACAATTGTCAAGTGTAGAAACTTCCACACAACCAGCGAGCAATGCTGTACAAAAGGAAAGCATACATCACATGACCATTACAGTCGCATCAAGCACAGAACATCGTATTCCTTTTATCTTAATGTTCAACAATGTTCAACAACTCAGAGAGCTGTTGGCCAGCCTTCTTCATAGTAACTATTTCTTTTCCTCAAGCCAACAAAATGTAGACATTCGAGAAACAAATTATTTATTAACAAAGAATACATAAGCATATAAATTAAACATGAAAATGCAGTATGTACGTAGACACACACTTTTCTAGTCTGGATTTATGTTAACATATAACAAACCTAAAGTAAAACCAGTTTGCTGAAAAAAAAAATATATACTGTCTTCTGTATTAAATGGAAGTGGAAGAACAACCATTGCTCCATGTTATAGATAGGCTAAAAATTAAATTACTTTTGAATCACTGTTGGAGCTAGTGAAATACCAAAGACTGAAAATCTCATTTAGGGCTTATGTCTATCCATTAGTAGCTAAATATCTTTCAAAATAGTAGCGGCAAGACACTGCTAAAATTTGTTTTCTGTTCTTTTTCACATATTCCAGGAGACATGACTGAAGTACCTCTAGTCCAACTGTTTTTACCAACTGTATTTCAGAAGGAGAATCAACGATTACGGAAAGTTAAGAGCAGAACATAATGAAATGGTGCCTAAACAAAGGAAGAGCTTTTTCTTTTCTTTTTTCTTTTTTTTTTTTTTTTAAATTCCCTTTTTAAATGTAAGCATTGGAGGCACTCAAGTTTGATGAAAATGATGTATTAAACAACTCAGAGAATGTACAACATATCTTGTTTACATGTTGTTTCATTAATTAATAAAAGCATTCCAGTGAAAAAGTCCAGAAGAACAATCCCTGCAGTTTTTAAGCAACATCTAAAAGTTTTTCATGCCAGTACTGGTGAAAGGTAAAAAGAATGCAGCACACAGTTTTGTTCTCTAAATGAAATTATTATACATATTACAGTTGACCAACTGAACCCACATCAATATTAATGCTAAACATCCTTTGAGGAGCCATAACAATAGTAACAAGCGTGATTTCATGCTAATTGAGTATCTCCTACAATTTGTGCAGTAACTCATCCATGTCAGAAATCTTGTGAGATTGCCTGCAATCTCCCTGCAATCGCTACAAAAATGTAGTGTTTCACAGGCCTCATCTTCTAAGCTGAAGAAACTCCACCACGTAAGATGAACTAAAAATAAAAAGTTTCTATATAAGTCTCCTCCTGCATACTACTGCCTTTCAGGAAGGTCCTTGACTCCAGTAACCTTCAGAGTGGAGACAAACCATGCCCTATCTATCTGCTTGTGTCCTTGCCTAGGAAGTTCTTCTCTGTCCTGCGAGGCTGGTGTCTACCCTGCTCCTCACAGCAACATCTCTGCTTGTCCACCTGAGGTCTTCCCCATGCAGCTGCAACCCCCCTGTCTCCCCTTTCCTAAGCCTCTCTGACTGTGCCAACAACAGTAGACAAGATAAAAGTGATAAAGAAGAGGTTTATTCTGAAGTTTATTGTTCTCCGAAGTAACTCCACCAAAGAAACAACCCCACTCTTTCCTCAGGAGTTCACTTGCTCTTTACAAAAGAACATATCACAAAACTGGGAACAAACAAATAAAGCAGCTGCTATCCATCACCACTGGAACAAACACTTGACACAGGGAGCTTCTCTATCCGCTAGATGTGTCAATTCTGTCAGTTCAGTGGCTTTCTTCTCATCATCCACCACTGAGGTTGCTTGCAAGGAATCACTCCGCAGATGCAAAACAGATACAAACAAACTCATGAATGCATAGAAGCACACCCAGAGTATTAGTTAGGTTCCCAGGTCTGTCCTAACAGTAGTATTTTCTGAAAGAATATAAATACAAAATATAATAAAAGCCCCCTAGAGTGACCTGCTTAATGCCACAGAACAGTTCAGCAGTACCACTCTAAGTTACGCTGATGTCTTCCACTCCTCTGCCTCCTACCTAGTCTCCATTACTCCTTGCAACTCCTTTGTTGCTATGACAATTGGTAACAATTGTAAATTCTTCTTAAGCTTAATATCTCTTGACCCTCTCTTCTTTCTCCCCTTCACTACTGCTACGACACTCTTTGAAGAATAAATCAATTAAACGCAAAAAAAGAGAGAGAGAGAGAGAGAAAAGAAAGAGAGAGACCAAGCCCTAAACAGCATTCAAAGTGAATAGTTTTGAGGCATTGTTACATAAAGAAAAAAAAAAAAAAAGAATATTTCCATCAAGGTTCCAAGGAAATGTTTGTTGTCTATTTATGGTGACATATCATTTATTTATCCCAGGAGGTAAATCATTTAGTGAAGCCAGAAGCTCTGCAGCGAAAACCTTCTTATTGACTTTGTAATAGGCCCTTTATAAGCCTTGAGACATATTTCCTACTTTTGTGTCTGCTTCCCGCTTGACTTCTAGCACTGTTTTGCCATTAAAATGGATCAGTAATTAACATAATGGTGCTTTTTTCTTCCAGTTTATCTAACCATTCCTTATACCTCAATGTCTCTCCCTCTGTGGCATCAACAACTACAACACATCCCTGCATCAACACCGGCTCATCAAACACTGTGGAGGGAGCACTCAGCAGAGTCTGCTTCCTTAGTCAGAACCTGCATGTAAAACTCAATATAAAACAGTTCTAAGCACATCCCCATCTGGAGTCTTTACAGACCCTTTTCGTTACAGCACTCAAGTGCACATAATCTAGTGTACCTGTTCTGATGTCCATTGTTGTTATTTTAACGGTCCAAGAACTAAGATGCAGAAACCCAAAGGACTTGTCTGAGATCATAGGAAGTGTGTGGCAGAGCAGGGAATAAATTTAGGTCTATAGGATTGTGTTACAAAATGCCACCTGCAGCTGCTATTAGGAACCTTTCTTAGCTGGAAGAAGAGTGGAGAGAAAGGGGCCATCATAATCTGTGATAAGGTGTAAATACACTTAAGTTACTATTTCACAGGTATCATTTTTCCAGTTTTCCTGTTCAAGACAGACTTCAGTCCTAGTTTACGTACTACCCTTTCTAACTTTGACATGGTGAAATACCATAGCTATTTAAATAAGTTTGCATTTAAACAAGAATTTAACAATAATATTTAAAGTATTAATAATTCAGAAGAAAGAGCAGTAACTTGTACACTGGTTCAGACTGCTTTTGATAAATGTAACAGTACATCCATTCTCCAAGAACATAATGTTAACCCAAGAATATTTCAATAGAATATTTCAGTAACTTTTCAGTAACAATATTTTGTATTAAATAAATTTTGTACTAATTAACAATATATATTTTGTATTTATAAAACTTTGTTCAGCAACAACAAAAGGTATAAACTACAGTTTTTCATCCAACTGCTAGGTATCTTACTCAAAGCTCATTGGCATCAGAGCTATTCAGTTTAGTTTTAACTGGGTACAGCTGCTCCCACCAAGAAATATGACCTCAGAATAGTTTTATTATAGAAAGATATGCAGTGATTTGTACGGACATATCTTAGAAATAGCTGAAACTTTCCAGGAGTAGAAACATGTTACAAATACAAGTTTTTCCATCCAAACAGTATAGTAAGTTTACTCAGGGTTGCTGAAGGCAGCTACCTACCTTAGTTCCCTCCCTTTCTTTGTCTTTCTCTCTTCCTAGTTTCCTTTCTTGTAATCACCCCAACGAAATCTTAAGTGTCATATATGTATTCTTGGTCCTTTTCCAGAATAGTCAAGTATTTCAATATTTTTAGCCCTGTTCCAGCCTAGAGTCTATGACTTCTAGAAAATTTGAAAGCTGCAATAAATAAGATCAGCTACAGTAATAAGTACGTATAAAATGCCCACCGTAACAGATCTCACTTCTACTGTTAGGCTTAATCAAATGACAAAAAACAAATAACATTTTTTTTATGAAGCTCCTTTTACTATGGTTTATTATTATTATTATTACTATTATTCCAAGTAACCAATTTAAACATATAAATACCTAGTAAAATTACTGCTTATGGAATTACACTATACTCATTTAAAAACTGACTATCCTGATATTCAAAAGTGACAATAAAACATACGTATGAATATACAAATAGACTAAAGCATATTATTTCATCAAGCAATGCAACTCAGTTCCAAAATGGACCTAGCAAAATCATATAAATTATACAACATAAATAAGCAAGGTAGGGCAAATCCATGTAGAACTGAACACCAACAACTATTATTTGAAATCAAGTGAACAATTGGTTTTAGGTGAGAAATCTGCTCATTTTAAACATCCAGAAATCGATGGAACCGACTAAAAGATTCATTTATTTATGTTTACACACATTTTTATTCTTGGCTTCTCTCTCCAAATACCATTGAAATAATATAGCAACAGCAACGTCCTAAATGCAGCTGACACAGGTTCTCTGTCATTGCCAGCATCTCCGGAGAGTTGCATGATTTTGTAAGTTTATTCTAATTAATATGCAGTCCCTAGTCAATATGTTCAATGGCTTGTGTTTCCTTTCATTTTCTGTGCTGGTACCTTGAGGGAAATACAGCTCTGACAAATTTTTGTGTTTGAGCAAGCGGATGCAGGCTGTCTTCTGACCAGTGCTTTTGTATATCCACACACAGGCTGCCACTGGGACCTAGCATTTTCCTGTGGTTTTCATGGTTCTATTACACAGGTGACAGATGAAATTTCCATTTCATTACAGTATAGTGATATTGCAACAAAATCTTGACTACTGCTTGGAGATTGTTCAAGACCTTTGAGATCTTGAGGTCCAGTAAGCAACTTAATGAAGCTACAAGACTGAAGCACATACATGTTTACAATTACTAGTTCATAGATATTTGTCAGACACATATACCTGAAGATGGCACTCACAGAAGTCACTGAAAGCTAACTTGGATTATACATACAATGATATAACCTTACTATCATGAGCTTGAATATACTGAATACATTTTAATCATTAATGTTGCTTTTGATTAAGCTTGGCATCTGTAATCCTGAAGAACAACTGTCAGACTAAGACCTGTGCTCAGCAAACATACTACAGAACGGGTATTTTTCCCAGAACACATTTTGCCACTGCACTGCCCCTGGTGTGTGCGCATGTAAACTACTCACAGCTGCCAGAATTCAAACCAAGCAGATGAGCTTTGGTCACAACAGTCCCACTCTGAAATGCTGTTCATCAGCAGCAGCTACATTCTATATGGACGTATTTTTCCTCAAGAATCTCTAATCCCATTTTGCTTCCACTTTAGACTATCGGGAAAGCCCTAAAATCCAGCAGAGTAACTTTAAAACTTTTTTGTTTTTTTCCTGATATAATAGCCTGTCTCATTTGCATAAGTGATTATGTGGGAATCACTGGAATTTCAAAGATAGTTTAGAATTACAAGATTTAAAAAAAAAAAATCACTTTTCAAAAAATGCTTTGGGTTCTGTTTTGTTTTCCTCCCACCCCGTGTTGGCCGTCTTTCTGAATCTTCCTCTGTGTTATTGCTCTTAACCATTTTCTGAACTCAGATTTTCACATCTTATTGTCTGTTTTTTTTTTTTTTCAAAACATAAGGACTTACTGCTCATGCATCCCAATTGAAATGAGGCACTAAATGTGGTTTATTAAATTCCTCTTTGAAAGAAAAATAGCCTGTTATTATATATATAGTGGCATTTTAGTATTTAATATTACAGATTCCTTTTATTCCATCTACAGAAATAAATGTGGAGGGCTATTCGAGATCAATGCTTTTGAAAGCGCACAAAGAAAACACACTCCAGGGAGAATAATTTGATTCTTTTGTAAGAACACATGTATGGCAATTCACCTGTATCTACTCAGGGTCACTGCATATCTGATGCCGGAAAAGATCAGAATTAAATATTTCAAGTCTCAAATGATTTCTAAAGATTGCCAAAAGATAGTACCTCATCAGAATTGTACTCTGCAAAGAAACGTGGCATACAATCAGTGTAAAAATGAAAACTCTGTGATATACTCAAGGGAAAAGAAAGACCTTGAGCTATTTAAAGTAATGTTAACTCCTAGAACTGTACCTGAATAATTCATGGACATAATGAAGTATTTCCCCTTCTGCACTCTCCCACATATTTCAAAGGGAAAATGAAAGTATATCAAACCTAGCAAACAGAATCCCTGCCAACGGTACAAAAGTCTCTGCATTGAGTGTAAAGTTTCTGGATGCCTTTCATATACCAAGAGCAGCTTAAAAGTATTCTTTTTTTTCTGAATAGCACCACCCAAAAAGCTTATTATTCCCTACTCGCATATACAAGAGACATTAGAAAGGTAAAAAATACATCTTGTAATTCTTGGTGAGAACATTTTCTGTAGCTAACATGGAAATCACTTATATTACAAATTAATGTGCCCTTAAGACCCGAAGACAGAAGATTATCAGTGGAGGGAACTGTCCAACTGCAGAGCTCAGACCCATCATACTACTCCTCAAAATATTTTGCACACATGTTTTTGGCTGTGCAAGGGAAGCATACTATTTTCCATCCTATTCTTGTTTCTGCCCTTTTGATTCTCTCTGTGTATTAAATCAATGTCTGCAATGATGTTCCTTTTGCCTGAGTGATTATAACTAATGGACTCTCCTAACGTCTCAGTTTGCACTCACCCATACAGGGTTCATTCTGCCACAATACAGTCTGCTTGCTGAAACCACAGAAGTGTAATACAACAGAAAGCCCAAGCACTGCTGGCAGCAGGAGCTGACAGTGCTCCTGTCAGGCCATATACTATGGTGTCAATCAGGATCAAAACACAGAGAGAAGTGTCACCTACCTTCAGAAGTCCGTGGGTGAAAGCATTTGAGCAAATAACATGCTGATGTACAGCACCAACATTCACTCTCCTGTGTTAATCAATTTTCCTGTCATTAGAACAGCACACACAGGGACCACACTTTAGGATATTGTGACACCCAGAGGTGACGAGCGCCTTCCTTGCCCTCCCACCGCACACCTGTAGTTCTTCTTCCTGCATAGCACCTGGAGCTGCTGTCAGCTCATGTAAACCCATTTTCTGCTGTTTGGTTATCCGAGTGCTACAGCACTGATAATGTGCAGACAAAAGCCAGAGGTGGATGACCATACTGTAGCACTGATCACAATGAAGTAGTGTCATCTGCCTCTGAGAGTGCTTGTGAACACCAATGGATTCACCTTTGCACATGTAACCAAAGATACACTTAGCATTTGCTTCCCCAGCACTCATACATACGTATAGTAAAATAGAGGGGCAATGGCCAGTGTATGGTTTTTGTAACACCATAATGCCACTAATATAATAATTAATAGGAGTGTATAAGTAATTTATAACACATCAAGCACAGGTATATAAATAATATGCAACTCTAAATATTCAAATAGAGACTTGTGGCATAGTTGCACAAACAGTGTAGAGCAAAACATGCAACCAAACAGCCGGCTAGATAACCACAGAGGAGATAGAACAGGCAGGAAAGGTGTGATGGAACCAGAGCAAGTCCTGGTTCCAAAAATAAGATGACCTACGGGAGGGGCAGACAAGATCCCCTCCCCTTCCTTTTTGGGAGGAGACTGAGAAACACAAAACCACCCACAATGAGCAAGTAAGTATGGGGAAAGAAGAAGCTGCACATTTGGGTTCCTGCTTCCAGCATCTGAGAGCACGGGAACTCGTCTGCTGCAGCCTCAGTGAGGGAGATGCTGAGGACCATAGCCATGACCAGTACACACACCCTGGCAAAACTGGCCTCATTTGCTAGTGTCTAAACAGCCCCATCACAGCAATCTCTAATTCCCAAACTTACATACATGTATGCATAGGCTCACATACCCATTTGCAACACATTGGCTAGCTGCACAGGCAAACAGCTCTTATAGAACCACAAGGCAACAGATGCCCTCAGCATTTAAAATTTGCTATTTTTTATGTTTCTATTAAAGTATTCAAATGAAGCCAGGTTCAAGTCAACTCCTAGATAGGAATCAGTTCTTGACAAAACAGCACTCACTTAACATTGAATTAACTGTCAAGCAATAGAATATCAAAGTAAAAGCCACATTTAAAATGTGTACATGCTTCTGTGCACCAGAAAGCTTGAGATTTGAGTCTGTGAATAAAAGAAAAAAAAACAACAACACACAAAAACATTCAGTCAGAGGCAGAGTTGCTGCTTCTTTGCCTTTTTTCCAAATAATTCTAGAGTGCTCAAGTTCACTTTCATTGTAAGAGAATCATGACAACTGGATCTTCTGTGTTCAAAAGAAAAAAGGTGTATACATTTTTCATACATCAATCTATAATTTTCACTAAGAGAATCCTAGAAAAAAAAATCTTCTGTTGAGAAAGTATGAAAATGCATTCAAAGAAATGCAATTAAGCTTAAAATGACCAAGTAAAGCCTTAAGAGATTTTTTTTTCCCTCGATCACACACACATATGCTTTCCTCCCAGCAGACAGATACATCTGCAACACACAATTTGCTTTGTGGATTAGTTACTGCTTTTACAGCTTTTGTAATAGGCAAAGCACTATGCAAGTGTTCTAGTACAGTCATTATCATCATATAGCTTTGGGAAAGTTTTCTACATCTCCTGTGCCAGATTTTTATGCCAGACATAGAAAAAGCTCCTTAGGTATCTCTATCCTGCATTTATATAGAATACGATTCAGACTATTCTGTATTTGTATGTACTTCAGGGATGTGTGTTTGACAGGTCATTCAATGCATGGACTGCTCAGGTAAAGTTTTCCAAAAACACTGAAATTAAACACATAACTTATGGCTAAACCTTCTGGCAATTGAAATTCTGGCAAATAGAAACTTCTGGCTCGTCCTGACAAGCACCCAAGTCAATGCTTCAGCCAACATCTAAAGAGTCAAAAATCAAACATCTAATCAATCTTGGACTTCATTTTTGTCTTTTCTTTGCAGTAGTATGCAAAGGGTAAAAAAGGATATAACCATATAACTAGTGAGGAATTGTCCTCACTAAAAAAGAAACTTTTAAATTCAGGGGATACAAGAGGCAGAACCTTAGCATGTACAATCTTGATAATCCAGCACTGCTCCAAAAGGCAAACCATGGCAATTTCTTTAAAGAACATTGTTCTTTTGACAAAACACAGAAGACCAATTCTCCTTCTGCCACCAGCCTGCACCATCCCCATTTGTATGGCAGAGACGGTGTACTGAGAGTGGATTTTAAGCCCCATTTCTCCAAACAAAACCAACATTGCTTATAATGTATTCCCAGTATTTCCGAAAAGCAATGCAGGAAAAGGTATGTGTATGGCAGCAATCTCAAGAACTGATCTATTATTCTCGCAAATAATCTTACCCCCAAATGTCACTGTTCTAGTTGTGTCATCTATACTACTGGAGTCAGCACTTTTCGATGTTAAATGAAGATAATCTATTTTACAGCTTGAGCATTAATTTATTTCTAAGAAAAGACTACAAACTTGCTACATACGAAAAACTCAAAAATCTCCTAAACTTATGTTTAAATCAATAAAATATTTTTGTCCAGTAACAGGACAATGTAATACTTCTTTCCTCCCGGTACAAGCCAATTCAAGGCTGAATCTTCTGTTTCTAATTCTAATTTGTAGCCTGTAA
The DNA here is from genome assembly GCA_013399115.1 of Anseranas semipalmata. Taxonomy (NCBI): domain Eukaryota; kingdom Metazoa; phylum Chordata; class Aves; order Anseriformes; family Anseranatidae; genus Anseranas; species Anseranas semipalmata. The sequence goes on from VXAA01004874.1 coordinate 281,201, forward strand.
TATTGGTGATAAATCACTAAAAATTGAGCTCTGTAAATGAAACCACAAGTGACCCTTTACTATGGCATCGTTAATGCAATATCATAATAGATATGCTATTGCTAATATTATTTGAATTCTTTCTGTTTCCATGGTAACTTTGGCCTACGGCTGCTCCAGTAAACAGGGTTTTAAATCATTCTTTGAGAAAGGCTTCTGCTGAAATGTCATTTTTCCACTCCTGAATATTTTTCCCAGTTTCTTTGTTCTGTTTTTTTTTTTTTCTTAAAGAAAAACTGTAATGGCAATTACTGATTTTTTTAGTTATTGCAGTTGAATGGGCAGTAAAGTAGGAACTTGAGGAAGGAAGGCATTCTGTAACAAGATTCGCCTAACATCAGTGTCAGCAGAACAAAATATAATATTCCACGCTGGAAAGGTACTTAAATCTCACAGAGACTAAGGAACAACACCCCCTTGTTGGACATTCTGCAATGCATACATTTTACAGGCTTTGTTACTACTCCTCTGTACTTTTAGAACTTTAATGCTTAAAATGACTCAGTATCTATATGTGCATTTTCTTCTAACAAACATTTAGCCCCATAGACATTAGGATGGAAGAAAAGCATGAGTATCTACAGAACAACAGTGTCAAAGCCTTTCCCGTGATTTATACAAGTGCTTAAATTGAACAGGAAAGGTTGGTTTGCAATGCATGAGCAGCTTAAGGAATATATAAAAGAGTACCAGTCACCTGGCTTTTATGTCTGAATTCAGAAATGGCCAAACCTGTCGATTCAGCTGCCAGTCACCTTGCCAGCCACAACTATGGATAACTAACAGAATCTGGTTTTGTCATAGTATTTGTCCCCAAAAATCTGTTGATGAAGTCAGCATACAATTAGCTTTCTAAAAACTACATAGTGGGTTTGCCACAAAGCAAAACACAAAACATACTCTTCGCCCTGCTTATGGGTCTTTTACCTGCAATTCTATTTCCATTTATTTCTGTTCATTGTGTGGCTTTGCAGTTTAAATGGTATCTGCAAGATTTCTTTGATGGTTCCCATTCTTCCCATAAATTTAACAGAAATACTATGCGTATAATATAGAATGGCAAAGAAACAGCATATTTTTGGTTTAAAAGGACGATGAATGAAAATATGCACTCACTTAATAAGCAAATTACTTACTCGTTGAAGGCTCTCTGGATTGCCATTAAATATCATATATCAAGTCACAGAATTCTTCATCTTGAGCACACAAGTGTGCTATTTGAACAAATGGAGATGGACAGCTTATTACACTCTTTGACAAGTTGGATGTCAGACCTTAGATATTCAGGAAAGACTTAGCTTTACTAGAAAGTACTCCAAAGCCCTTTGTCACTAATCAACATTTATGCATCTTCAGTATGGAGAGCAATTGAAACTCTCTGAGGTCACAATGACACTGTCAGAAACTTTCTCAAATCATTACCAAAAAGTACTGTCATTATAATGATTTTCACTTGCCATTAATTCCCAGCTGCCTAATTTAGTAGGGCAGAAAGCAGTCCCCCCAGTACTAATTGGAATAAATTTTTAATTTAATAGTCTAATGCGTTCCAGTTTTCTTCTCCTTTCAGTGAATCAATGCTCTCATTATTTGTTAACAGCTAGGTGCTCAGGGCATACTGTTGAGAGGCCTAAAATAAGATAGCTTCTTGGTCAAAAGTCTAAGTTTAAAAAGAATCAGCAATACATATATCATAGGGTACATTAGAACAGTTATTATTTTCTTTTAGAAAGAGGTGAAATTCAGTCTTCTGTTTTGAATAGAATAGCAGCATATATAGGTTCAGTTAAATAAGCACTGCTGTTCCCATTCTAAATAGCCAACACAAAAATTCCCGACATGCTCAGCATTAAGAACAGATTTTTAACCTATAATGTGAGTAAATGGGATCCTGGTGGACTAAGCTTCAGCAGGGACATCACAACAAACTCATCTGGAGAATACTTACCAAGACAAGATATTCAGCATGTAAGAACACAAACTAGATGCTCAAATTTATTCTAGAAAAGCTTGGGACTCTTAAATGAGATATGTCCTCAATGTCTTTGTAGTCAGGACATTACAGAAGAAATTGAAGTATTACATAGAAAAAATATACTGTCTTAGGATGTCAGATTGCCTTTATTTTCAAATGTTTACTAGAATGAGGAAGTACTTGTACTATACTTCTGAGTATAGCACTTCTATAGTACTTGTACTATACCAACATCAGTGCCAATAAAACTACTTGAATTTCTCCTGTGCCCTTGATTTTCACTCAGATTCAAAGCTCGCTTCAGTCAACAGGTTCTAATAAAGCTTTCATATAAGGATTAGCAGACATCTTCACACATCCAAAGCAGGGTGACATGTTCTTTCTTGGTCAATATCCCCATTTTTAAGATGTTTCTCTGCATGTAAGAGTCTTCTGAGACTGCTGTTGCTTTTAGCATAAAATAAGAGGAAAGTATAAAGGTAAAGATGTTTTAGAGACGTGCAGTAGGATATATGTAAAGATTAGGTACCATTGGATGTGTTGAGCAAACGATATCTGACCAGATATCAATGCCCATACATTCTACAGTCTTAATTCTGTATGTATAGACTTGATTACGCCAAAAAATAGTTTTGGTTTTCTTTCTGTTTATTGGAGTAATACAGCAAATATAGTAACTATAATAAAGCCAATGTGTGTAAATGCTTTACCAGTATTCAGTATTATTATTTCCAGATCTGCTGTGGAAGTGAGCGTATACTTTCATAGATGACAACTTATTAGCTTACTTTCCTAAAGAATAAGGCTGATGTCATCCCACTGTATAAGCACATTTTATTGTTGTTGTTGATCTTTTCCCAGGAATCTTTGAACCTCTTTACCAACATCAACTAAATAGGATAGGAAGGTGACAGTCTTAAAGGCAAAATGCTGAAACTGAGGACAACAGACATTTGGATGCAAGAGTGAGACTGCCACAGTGCACCTGCTATGAGCAAAACTGCTGTACGAACTCACACATTACAATTCTCATTACGAAATATCCTTTTTACCTTAATTACAGGAAAATTTTCAGTTGAATCCTACATCCTTCTTTGATACTGACATTGATCAATCTGTCCCAAGATGTAAATCCACTTGCAGTCAGGTTTCCCTAGCTCAAAAATCCATATGTGCTTGCTATACAATCAAACAGTGAGTATTATAGAATTACTTTCCATATACTAATTAATACAGACCAATTCAACATCCTATTGTTTTTAGGAGATAAATCAGAGAGAGATGAAATTATTCCACAGACTGAGACAGCTGCACTGCTGGGACCAGAGGGCAGTCTTTCGCTTCTGCTCCAGCCTCATGCAGCAACACCAGGCTATTGTTTAATTTCATCATAATGTTAGTTGAGTAAACTTCCACCCAGTGGGACTTACTAAAAATAAATAAATAAAATAAACAAATAAACAAATAAAATACAAAAGAAAGAGAGAGATCAATTTTAAATTGCCATAGGCTCTTAAACAGATTTGTCTGTGTTGCCATATTAGCTGCTGAACTCCATATCCTTTCTTATAGCTCCTGAAACAATGAGCATGTACTGCCATACTCACATGTAGCCTGCTACCAACAGAAATGAGAGGTTTTTCTTCTTTAATATTGTATTCCAACAGCCTTTCACTTCAGATACGTAAGAATTCAAAATTGTTGGATTGTATACACATATTATTGTACTTAGAGATTTTCTGTGATAAAGGTTATGTATAAACACTATGATTGTATTATAAAAGCATGATGATTGACACTGACTGAGGAACAGACATGGTCCTTTGATACAGTCAAACTGATGTACAGCACACCAGGTTATCTGCTTCAGCAGCACTCATCACTACAAACACACAATTTCAGTATCTTCCTCCCTGCCCCGAATCACCACTAAAGGGCAATGACCAGGTAATAGAAGGTATAAGGAACAGCAAGGCCTGAGAGATGGCCAATTAGTTATGACTTCAACCTCCTAAAATAGCTGTGCCCAATAGACACAACACCCCCACTGACCAACTGACAGAGATTTAGGAGTGCAAGAGGCAGGCTTCTGAAAGTCCTGGGACAGGTTACAAAAAAAACAAAAAAAACAACCTACTCACAAGTATGAGCACCATTAACTAATTTCTGTTTTCACCTGCTCTTTTAGGGATGAGAAAGGAAACAAGCATTAAAACTCTTTATTTCCATTCTACTTGTGGCTATCTGGGTAAGACTTCATTACTGCTACAAGATTGCACTGTTCTCAGTTCCAGTCCTGCACTTCAGCCCCAAGATAACTACTCTCTACACTAAATAATTTTACAGTGTGTACTATCATCTTTAAGATGAAGATTGAGACTATCACCAAAGTATGAAACACAAAGATGTAATGGTTTCGTTGTTTTCCTTTCCCTCAGGATAGATAAGAGGCCAGCACTGCAAAATTTGAAAATACAGTGTATCAAGGAAAATTTGATTTTCTGATACCTTGGGAAAAGCCCATTTTTATCTGTATGAATGTAAACATAAAACGGTAAAAAAAAAAAAAAAAACTTTGTGTGCAAAAAGATGCCATACAGTGTTCTTCACATACCAACCATGCACTGTTCATCTACAAGATTTTCCATGCACTACCTAAAAAAGTAAAACATAACACTAAAGATTCTTTGCCAGTTTCAACTATTAAACAGGGAAAGGCTACCAATCACAGAATCACAGAATCACAGAATCATTTAGGTTGGAAAAGACCTCCAAGATCATCCAGCCCAACCTATAAACATGTATTTGTCAAGTACAAAATAATTCTTTAAAATTACCCCTTCTTACTATTTTATATGGTTACATTAGTTGACCCATGGTTTGTGGCCCGTAATAAACCAGGACTCAGACTTACATGAGGCTTTGAATATTTTGCAGTGGAAGATATGCTTGCATTGACCAAAGCAGCATCTTTCATATGCTCCACTTCTTGTATGTGTTGGAATAAACGGCCAAGGAAAAGTAAACTTCATGCCTTTTTGAAAAAAAAGCCGGCGATAACCTTTTGCTCAGTAACACACTGCTTAAAAAAGGCCTGAACCAGCTTGGAAGGGCATTTGCAGGGGAATAGGAGCAAGTGTATGATTTGCTTTGTTACTTACATACATATTTTGCAAAAACCTTCTGCATTAATATATCTGATATTAAATTTGTATCTTTATCTAGTTTGGATATGAAACGAGAAAAACTGGACAACTGGTTATATTTTGCTTTATTTTTTTTAAGTTTGACAAAGCTATAAACTAGGACTGAAATATTAAATCCAAGAAGCAGCATAATCTAAAGGAACACCAGTCGACTGAGAAATTGTTACTTTTGATATACTTTCTGCACTTTCTGCTTCATTACATCAAGTAATCTCTTCAACCTGAAGATACAGTTTCCTCTCCTACTCCTCGTCTGTCTAGCTTATTCAGATAGTAACTCTCAGAACAAACAACTCCGCAACTGACTTTTTCCGCTCACATTTAGCAGGAGATTTAGCAGAGACAACTGAGACCAGCAAGCCCACCTCTCTGCTCCAGCAGTCCTCTAGTTTATTAGGGCCTTATGAGGACATGTGGGACAAGTATTCCCATTCTGAATTTCCACAAGTTACCACTAGAAGTGTCAAAATACATTGATTTCAGTTAGTTTATCTTACCAGTCTGTGATGCAAACTCTTATGACCCAGAAGCAGTCATGTCATAGTCTGCTTTCCCAGCCAGAAAAGGAGCCAGGTGGAAAGCGGAGGGCTGTAACTGGTTCTGCCATAATAGCTTATTTCACTTGCAACATTCTACGCCTATGCAGAATGCCAAGTTTAGCTTTTGATCAGTAGCTTTATGCCAGTGTTCATATGTTAAAATAACACAAATAAGGACAAAATTGTCTAATATTATAAAAAGAAAATTCACAAGGTATCTTTACTTTCTTTTTTGCAGGGTGTCATACCACATGAAATTCAGCTCTTTCATTTGCATACAACGTCTGTGTGCTATTATATCATTCTTTCCTGAAAAGTCTTGAGACAACAGCAGCAATACACTAGGATATTATTTTCCCTTCCAGGTAATACTTGCATTTCTACCAAACAACAACTTTGAAAGCATGACAAATTCAGTTACAAAATATGTATGTTAAACTTCACACTAATGAAGGACTTTGATATCATATTTTAGTGAGAATGTTACGGGATAACACGCTTTAAAATAGGTTTGGGAAAATTACTCTGTAGTAAGAATAAATGGAAGTTTTGTTTTGTTTTAAAAAAGGAGAAAAAATAAGACAAGGTGTCTTTCTCTTCACTTAGCCTTCATGCCCTCTTCGGAACTCACCTAATAGCAGAATTACATTGCTGCATGTACTACCTCTGCTGGATACTCTGCAGAGTTTGAGCAACTCGAAAAGCAGCAAATTTCTTTTCCACCCTCTTGCTGCTTACAGAGGCAGAGTGAAGGAGTGCTGAGCTGGCCTGTCAATCACAGCATTTGGAAGGTATTTCTCTGCCTCACCAGGAGAACTGCTCAGCCTACTTGTTCCTCGGTGCCTTCAGGTCTCACTTCCCTCTGCGCCTCACACCATGACTCTGAAGTTCAAGCTTGATGCCTGACTGTACTGAGTTGTAACATAAGGATTTGACTCGTCATAGTAATTTATCTGTCAGGCCTGTTTACTGCTGAGTGATCTCAGATACTTCCAGTCCCAAGGACAACAAAATGCCAATTTCATAACATCGCAGGTTTACTGCTTCCTGGCTCTGACAATAATATCATCAGTAATAAAAGCTAAAAGAGTCTTCCCTGTCACGGGCCTCAACTGCTGAGAAACAATAGTACTTTGCTTGCTTTTCTCCCCGTGGCATAATACATTTATCTATGCTGCAGTGTGGTATGCTTCTACTAAATGCTTCCAAAGCATTATCACACATACATTCTGTTTTCCTTATTTTGTTCAAACTGTTTTAATCAAAATGCTTATCTTTCATACTATAGAAGAAATCAAGCAGCCTTCTGTGCTGAGAGGCAGAATCACTTTACAGTCACATTTATTGTTCCAAAGAAGGCTACTGCCACCAAGTGGCTAAGAAAAAAGTAAATGTGTGCAGTTTTGGGCACAACAGTAATAAGGACATAAAACCATTAGATAGCTTCCAAAGGAGGCTACAAAGATGGTGAAGGGTCCAGAGGGCAAGATGTATGAGGAGCTGCTGAGGTCACTCGGTTTGTTCAGCCTAAAGAGGAGGCTGAGGGGAGACCTCATGGCGGCCTGCAGCTTCCTCACAAGGGGGAGCAGAGGGGCAGGCGCTGATCTCTGCTCTCTGGTGACCAGTGATAGGACCTGAGGGAACGGCATGGAGCTGCAATAGGGGAGGTTCAGGCTGGATATTATGAAAAGGTGCTTCGCTGAGAGGGCAGTCAGGCACTGGAACAGGCTCCCCAGGGAAGTGGTGACGGAACCAAGCCTGCTGGAGTTCAAGAAGCATTTGGAACAATGCTCTCAGACAATATGATCTGATTTCTGGGTGGTCCTGTATGGACCCAGGAGATGGACCCGATGATCCTTGCGGGTCCCTTCCAACTCAGTATATGATTCTATGATTCATCTTTGTGAAATGTACCAAGCCTGCAGAAAGCTTGTGGATCCTAATTTTGATGCATCTCCCAAAAGAATGATCTTGAATTGCTGTCGATGGTCTGTTTGTGTTAAGAAAATAAGGTAATCAAAAATTAATTTATAAGCACAACAACCAATTGACATTCCTCCTCGATCTCTGAAAGAAACAAACAGTGTATTGATACCTCAGTGTAATTGCCTTCAATTTCAGCCTCAGGGTTCTGTATCATACAGTTAAACTATAATGGAGAAGCATACGAATTTAAATATTAACGCTTCCCACAATCTAAGAAGTACATCATTACTGCTGTTATCAGTGGCAGACTTGATACTGCTGGCATACTTTTGAACTGGTTCCACATGTAGGGGTTCCAAAAGCATTCTCTGTTATACTTAGACTTCAACCAAACATGCTTTCCTTTCAAACTAAAAATAACGGGATGATATGGTACTGCCTTTTGCCATGTATATATACATTTGATATTTCAAAATTTCACCAGAAGAAGAAAAAAAGCTTTTAAAAAGTGGTTTAAAAAGAATTATACTAAAATGATTTTTTTTTTTTTTAATCCTCAGAACAAAGACTACTTAAAAAAAGTATATATACATTTGTCTCACTGCTTATTTCTTCACGGGAGTTCTTACACTGGGCATAATCTTGTTATGAGTTTGTGGCCCACTCATAGGGATTTGAAGGTACTATTAAAGAAGACACTCTGGAAGCTCTTTTCTCTCATTTTCTCTTAATTTTATATATATATATATATNAGAAGTCCTCCCTTAACTACTTGTGTGTAAAGCCTGTGAAAGCTTGACTTCTAGTCAAGGAGCTGTTGAACCTTCTTAGTTCCCAGCTCATAGCTGGGGGTTAACACATAGCAATTATAAACACAAATAAAAAGTAACTATTTACTTGATGACACCATACAGAAGGAGAGGTTCTTTCACACAACATTTAAATAAATGATGAAAGCATCTTCTCCATTCTGTGCTTGTTTTGATGTGCAAGGTATTTTTCTAGGACTGTGAAAAAGTCCGCTTTTCCATAGTCATACTTCCAAATCTGTGTTATGAAATGACTTTATGAACCAGCTGTTTCTTATTATACTATTGCCGAAGAAAGAATTCAAACCCATTTGTATCTGCTCATACAATATCACTGGGCTGCTAAGATGGTGAAGGGCCTAGAGAGCAAGACATATGAGGAGCAGCTGAAGTCTCTTGTTTTGTTCAGCATGGAGAAGAGAAGACTGAAGGGAGATCTCATTGCGGTCTACAGCTTCCTTACGAGGGGGAGTAGAGGGGCGGGTGATGATCTCTTCTCCCTGGTGAGCAGTGATAGGACCCGAGGGAATGGCATGAAGCTGTGTCAGGGGAGGTTCAGGCTGGATATCAGGAAAAGGTTCTTCACCAAGAGGGTGTTCAGGCACTGGGAAGTGGTCACAGCACCGAGCCTGCCAGAGTTCAAGAAGCATTTGGACTATGCTCTCAGACACATGGTCTGATTTTGGGTTGCCCTTTAGGGACCTAGGAGTTGGACTCGATGATCCTTGTGGGTTCCTTCCAACTCGGGATATTCTATGATTCTATGATCACAGGCTTACATTTTATGCTGACAGATAAGGAAGTTACTACTAATACTGACTTGTAAGAATAGAAGTTAGCAAAAAAAAAAGACAAAGAAACTAGATTTTAGTAATTCATTTTGAAGATCAGTTTTAGTCTTTGGACGGTAAATACAAATGAACTGCAGAACTCTCTACGTGTAATCCAAGTATCTACTGGTACATCCACAGGTATATTCAGAGCTCACATTACAAGTCCACAATGCAGTATGTGATCTGCAAATTTATCCAAAGACAACATAGTGGCACTAGGTGACTTGCTCATTTCTTACGAAAACAACTCATTGAGTCTGTTGTTTGGCAAACACAACAAAGCAATCAGGAATTTACATGCAGTGTCCCTCAGATTGTTCTGCCATCCCACAGACTTGGAAATTAAACACTATCCCAAGAACACAATTTTCAACAATTCTTTATCCACAGACAGGAGTAATGAAATTCCATTAAACAAAATTTGGCTTTCAGAACATAGATGTTAATCTTTAAATCCATCTTAAAATGCAAGGTTAATCAAATTTCATGAAAGGTTTTTGCCCTGGAACTATGCCTTGACCAACAGGGTACAGGAACAAGACCAAAAAACAGCCCTTTTGAATGTATTCACTTATCAACTAAATGACTGTACCAACAGTGCAGTTTCCAATGGAAAAAAACTTCTACCATTCAAGAATAGGAGTAAGCGGGTAGTAGAAATGTGCAACTATCAGCTCAGCACAAGTAGGATTATTTCAAAGTGCTTATTCTGAAGCAGGTCTGTAATTGAGCATCTCAACATCATTGCCCCTAGATGTTTTAGATGGGCCTCTTTTAGTGAAATCTTTTGCATGACTTCAATCGAGTTCCCATCAGTTGGGAATTCTGTCTGAGAGCTTTACTGTGCAAGTCAAGGTCCTCTTCTCACTCTCTAGAGGAAATCCTAGGAAAAAGGGTTTTTTGGAGAAAAGACACAGATAAACATTTTCATTTAACTCGAGAAGCTAAAACAATCACATAAATGCAGTGAAATATACTTTCTTTTAAAACCAACAAATTGCAGAGTCTTCCCATCTCCATTTCACTTCAGCTGGATATTCAGCCCTTGCTTCCCCAAATTCTTTTCAGTCCAGTGTAGCCATAAGCATATACTTTCTTTCCTTCTTATTATCTCCATGATATTTTCCTTGCTGTGTTTTTTGTTTGTTTGTTTTCTGTTTAGATGTTCTTTATTGGAAGCACAAACACAAGTCTGTGATTTTCAAAAGTGAAATCATAAACATACTAGGCAAATCCAACATGAACACAAAACAATTCCATATCACTAGGAATCAGATCATTTGCATTTTTTTTCTTCAAAGTGTCCAAGGTCTTTCTAAAGAGGACATGGATGCCTCACAAATTCCACACCAAACACAATTTGACCATATGGAATCATCTTAAAAAGTTCCAGTTTTGACTGAACTTGATTACTATCCAATCTGAGTACCAACAGCAACACTCTCGACAAATGTATAGCTTAGCAAACACTAATGTTCTGCACTTCTTTCATTTTTCATCTCAGATCCAGATAATTTGGAATATGTGCTACAATAAAAAGCAGGCAGAAATACTGTTCTTCTCAGACTCACAGGGGCTTTTACTGACATAGCATAGTAAAAAAGAAATCAAATTTCTCCATTCCTATGGTACAGCCAGTGGATCAGACCATCTCCCCCTGTATACATTTCTATCAAAATCAGCCTCTCACCGAGTTTTGAGTTGAGTGAAAAAAAAAAAAAANAGTAGAAAAAAAAAAAAAAAAAAAAAAAAAAAAAACTGCAAGTATTGTATTACTACTAGTTTTGGAACGTTAGGTTTCAGACCAAGATATACTCCCCAGTGAAAATACACCACAAGTGAAAAAGCTATGCTTTCATCATCAGTGGTTATCACAGATATAAATTTTTATTTAAGACAAGGAATACTTAGCAGATGTTTTGAGGCTGGGGAGACAAATGTCCCACATACAGTACTGCATCAGTATATCATTAAAGTGAAGTTCCGATCTGAAATTATTTGCATTCTCATAAGGTGGCACACTGACTAATAAGAAGTATTTGCTGGAGGCAGCAATTTTTTCCTATTAGTAATGCTTCTGCTTATCCCAATTATTCTCATGAGCACCACAATGCAGTATTTAATCTAGGGTGGAAAGATAAAGGGAATAGAAAAAGAAGTAGTACATGGCAGGGGGAAACACCCGCACCAAAACTATCTCCCATCTTAAAATACTGGATATTTTCCTTCAAACCTGCAGATAACATATTCAGTGAATACCAATACATTCTTTCAGCTAACTAAGCTGCAAGCTGCTTGATAAATTTATTGCTGCAGGACTTTCAGGCAATCATAAAAAAAATTAAGAGAATAACCTTACACAGTAGTACTGGGGGGAGAGGGGTTTTTAAATGGAACTTTGTTCCTTGAAACATTTTGCCAATAGTTTTTTGGAAAGAGAAATAATAACAATTATATTTCCCAACACATGGCCAGTTACCACCTTTCCCACTCATTAAAAGAATGAAAACATTTTTTTCACACACAGGCTCACTTTCAGACTGCTTCAATTCCATCCACACAGCTTTTGCTGGTTGGCTTAAGGGTCCACAGTAGCCAATGGGATATAATAGAAAACTCAGCTTCTCACATACATATGCACCCCTAAATCTCTTTCAGGCAGGCAATATAGGCCCAATGACTTAATAACAATGATGCTACCAAATGAGAAAGATACTTCCAGTTAATGGTGATTTCATAGTGCTTTCAATGAGTATATCAGGTTCTTGCTGATTCTCTGGTGTTGGCTCCTTTAATAACAGTTTTTTTCCCTCCTTCACTCCTGTGACACATGCAGAGAACAAATGTACTGCCTGTTGAAAATCCTGCATCTTTTGACTTTGTGCCTTCTACACACATCAACCTTACCTGCTGGCAAGTCATACTGAAGCTTCACAACTGCCCACAGAGTGCACAGTACATAAGTTAGCGTTGTTCATGGAATCAGAAAGACTAAAGCATGGTAAAGGCAGTTACCAAGTCACGTCTGATACCCCAAGACAGTACGAAATACATGTATATAATTTCTAGCCACTGCTTATCCACTTATTCTTAGACATTTCCAGTGATGGAGATTCCACAATACCCTTAGTCAAGCTGCCTCAGGTTTTTACTTCCCTTACTATTAGAAAGTGTTTCCTAATACATGTCCTGGACTCTCCTTAAAGTAAATTAAGACAATTACTTCTTGTCCTAGCCGTTTTGGATACAGAGAACATTTTATCCATCTTTCCAGCAGACTTTAATGTATTTGAAATTAATTACTACCTCCTCCTCAAACTGCTCTTCTCAGGCTATTCAATGTCAAATCACTCAAATATTCTCCAGGGTTTTCTTTTTCTTTCTCTTGTTTCTCCTTACCTCATGCTTCACAAATTTTTGAGATGTGGGTGCCTAAACTGAACACAGTACTCTCTGCTGAAAACAGAGTTGATATTTCTGCACTGCAGAGCTAGGAATCATCTCTTCCAAACACAAAGGGGTTTCCAGTAATAGCTATTCCAAGTTATGAAATTTCAAGACCTTGTTTAACATACCTCTCTACAGTATACTCCATACATCAAGGTATGGATATGAAAACTAATATAATTCAGAATAATGTTTCCAGTTCAGAAGCTTGTGGACTTACAGATCCGAAGTTCTAAGCTGAATTGGGGTCATACAGTATCACAAACTGAAGCGTCATCCCCTTAAAATGACAAGTAAACAGGCAGTTTTCAACACAACTTTTATCCCCAGTACTCCTCAGCGTTAGAGCTCCACCACTAACCCAGTGCTATACTGGCTTGAAGAAACTGAAAGCTATCTTTACTCAGTAAAAACATCTCTGATACCTTTATTTTCTCCATGAGTATAAGAATGTATTGAAGTCATTCCTGTGTTCTCAGCAGAACAAAAATTAAAAATAATACAATAATAATAATAATAAACAAGCAGCAAAATCAAAAACAGTAAACGAAACCCATCAAGAAACATAATGGCGCAGCACGATGAGCTACAGAAAACATAAACTAAAGAATGGAAGTATTAAGAGAGCTGGGATGATGAAGACAGCCTTCACCTCATGCTCTCAGCTGATTCAAATGAGATATTTGCCATCTAAAATACTGGCAGATGTTCAGACATCAAGATCCATCACGGAAAAGCCATGGAAAGGTGCCCAATTCTCTGTTTTTTTCTAGGTATTCCCAGACTGCCACCCATGAATCTGTCTCATGACTGTAACACCAATGAGACTAGAGAAAATGAATTTTTAACTATTTCTAGTTGAAATCCATTTTCTTCTGTCACTCAACTTGCCCAAGCCTTTCATATTCATAGATAACTTATTCCCAAGCTTGTCTTTACTATAGCATAAGATTATACTGAACTAACAATAAAAATGGGATATGGAAGAATACTGGTACTAATGCAAGTGAATTAGCAGCTAAAAACTAAACATAGATATTTCAATATGAAAGGAGTCTATAGATGGAGTGTGGGAGGATGTACCAGCAGAGGAGCTTACTTCCACTTCTCTTTTCCCCTGGCTTTTCATATTTAGACAGACTTCTCTCCTTAATATAAGTGCAGGACACACAACCTCCAAGGGCTCACACTGCCCACTAGCAATGTGGTTCTGTCTGCTAGACCAAGTTTAATATAACCGAAAAATATGTGTTCCAAAAAAACACTATTTCACGATTTGCGCCTGAAGCATCAATATTTTTGTAGCATTTTATTTACCTGCGACAGGCTATATACAGCTCAGAATTGGTATCTCTTCATCTATAGTGTGTTTTATTATTATACCGGTGAGTGAAAAACTAGCTACCGCACAGTATAATATACTCCCAGTACTGCAAAGCCAAATGCAGGTTTCTCATCTGTGGTTTTGCAGTCTGTGCTGATCTGTAAGATTAGAGCAGAATCCAGACAGAGAAGATTGCTCCCTGGGTGACAGAGTTTTGTTAACTTGATCAAGGGTTGTATTAAAGCATTAAGTAAAATCTTAAATCACTGCCTCTTTCAGCTCTTGCAGATGCTCACACACCTAATGTATATTAGCATGGGAAAACAAACTGATAAAAACAACATATGAAAACACAACAGCAGGTAAAACCATATAAAACTACTATTTATAGCAGGTCCTGCATTGCTCAGTAAACATGCAGTGTTAACAGCAGATTATTCTCCATCCTCCATGGAGAAATTTGAGTCGTCTTCTTCTGCTTTTTTTTAAACTCCTCACTTTCTTTGTAAAAAATAAATAAATTAAAGGCAAAAAAAAAAAAAAAAAACTGCAGATCTATACACAGTAGTGAAAAACTTAAATGCTCCATGTTGCCTATTTGTCCTTTTAGCACGATTTGGATATTCATTATTTCATGTCCATAGGTAAAAATATCTAAAGATAACCATAAGAAATTTAGTATTGCAAAGGAGAGAAACAAAACTCACCATGTTCTTGGCACTGAGGTACTGCTCCCAACAGTACCACTACAGATCTCAATTCAAGTTATTTAAGCAAAAAAAAAAAAGTTTGATCTAGTAATCTCAAGAAAATCACTCTTCCACTTTGAGCATACAGAATCGTTTAAGCCTAAAACCGTATTATATTTATACAGAGAACAAGAAATGCAAAAGTCAATAGAAAATAATTCCAAAAACCAAAAAACTGGTACATTCTACAAACTGTACCTCTGACAATATCGTGAATTGGTCTAACTGAAAAAAAAAAAAAAAAAGATTATTGGTTAATCTTCCTGGTACTTCCTGGTACTACACGGTACTGCTGAATTTCTCTTCTAGGTCTCCTTTGTCAAATTTACTCTGCATCCATGTGATTTTTTGTTTCAGATAAATAGCATAGGTTCATCATAACAGTTCAACCATGCCTACAGGCTAACCGGAGTTGGAGTTTTCATTTTCAACCTAAGATTGGATGTGCTTGGCTGGGCATTGCACCACAGAGCTCATTTTTATTCCTCTGGTAATACAAAGGCAATAAAACCAGCCAAGTTAATGGAGGTTTGCACTACAGTAAAACATGTAACCAGGAGCACAGGGTTGGTTGGTTAGATGCATGGTTGTTTCCTAACTGCAACAGGAAGGCCATGCAAAGACATTTTTCTTCCCAGATGAATGAAAATCTGCAATTTTCCTTAATTAAATCACAAGTATCTCCTTCATCCATGAGAATACTAATATTTTAAATAAATGTTTTCCTGAAATAAAAAAGAGATTTCTGTTTATTGCTTGTAAGGCTAACAGGAAAAAATTGACTTTCCTCCAGAAAAATGCCACTTGGCTGAAATGTCAATAGCCTCATAAAACAAATCGATACCTATAATTAGCTATGACATTTTTAATTAATGGAAGATGAATTCTGAATAATATAATAATAGCTTTACTTGTTGAATCAATGTTTTGAGGTGTATTTCCAGTTTCAGAAACATCAGAAATCTGTAGCACTGTATCAATAATAAAATGAAAAACAGAACATGAAGTAGCTACCTCATAAATTTTTGTTCATCTTCCCTTTATCATACATGTATACACAGCTTCTGATTTTATTCAGTACAGCGAAATGCAGAACTCAAAGGCTTTTAGCTCTCGCACACATTCAGATGGAAAGGACAGATGGCATTTAAGAGACTTAGCTAAAGCTAAGCCAATAAGAGAAGCTAAGGAAGAAGCTCATAGCTAACAGGTCCTCGGTCTTTTCACTAACTACAGTTCCAGGCATAGGAATAGCAAAGCAAAGTTTTTCTTCAACAAATGTGAGCTGAGAATATCTTTCCATGTTTTATTACTATCCTTTCACCATGGTATCTAGAAAAACAACAAAGAGATTCATACCATATTATACCATATGAACATAGAGTATATAACAAAAATTATTATGAATTACCTTCTCTCTATTACGGTAAATAAAGATATCCTACCCAAAGATCTAGAGCAAATTATCATACATGTTTTAAAATGTGCACAATATACCAAGAATGACACAAGCTTTGTACATATATAAAGGCAACGCTGTAACTATAAAGTGTCTACAAATTAAACAGGTCAGATAAATGGGGCTTTTCATTAGTCCTGGATACAGAAAACAGACAGGAAAAATAAATATGAATATGAATGATTAGCAATGTTCCATTAACAACTGCAATGGAGAGTTCTAAGTGAGGAAATTGTGAATGAGGAGAATTTAAGGGAACAGTGACTACAGAACTTTCCAAAAAGGAATGGTATGATTTAATAACCAGATTATAATTTTCTTCTTACAAAGCTAAGCTTTCACTTTATAATGTATATATTCATGTTAAGGAGCCAAGCGTTTGCATTATGTTCTTAGTGAACTGTAACTGTATGTAAAGCTATGAGGGGATGTAGCCAACTGTAACCATATGTAAAGTTATTGGGGATGTAGCCAACTATGCAGAATGACCATCAACGTACTTTTTTTGTTGTTTTTTTTTTTTTACTTTTTACTTGAAACACCTTTATTTGTAATTATAATACATTGCTGATTCTTCTTCCCTTCTCACACAGCTTATACCACTGGAGGAAGGCAATTCTAATTCCTAAAGGTCCTATTTATGAGTCGTTGACTTGCAAAGACCTACAATCATTTGTCTTCCTTGAGAATGTAATGGGTGAAATGTAGTGTATCAAGCCTAAAACAGATTTCACCCTAGAATCAGTAAGCAGGAACATTGAAGTACATGATGTAGTGCTATATAATACTCTTGTATTTAGAAATAATTCCCAAAGGCAGCAGTAAACCAAATTGCCCTAATACATCAATCAACAGAGGGAAGTAAGTAATGTAAGAGTAATATCTGTTCTCTAAATATTAAGCTGTTAGTTCTTTATCTGTTAGTTCCATATTCTTTCTTTTTAGCTCCATCTGTATTTTCAGTTTATTGGGTAAATTCAGATAAACTTTTCTACCATTAAAAGATCTTTTTAATTCCTGCTTGTAATCCCAGTAATCTTCCTAGTCCTGTTTCTTCCTTATTCAACCCTCTGTGAGGGGCCAATGACACAGTAAACATTCTTTATATCAAATTCTTCTTCCAGCAGTAGAAGCATCTACCATAACAAATTATTTTCAGTCTTTTTGCGAAAATGAGAAAAGAAAAGTCTTGTAATACCACAGACTTTCTTGAGAGCAAGGCTACTTTTCACTTTTCCTGACCCCTTTTTACTAGAGTATGCTAAGAAAAAAGGGCCTTGCAGTACTAGGTTTTGAACACATTTTTTACTTTCTCACGCAAAAAGGCATCTACTTGCTCAGCCATTGACATTTCAACATTGATGACATTAAAGCTTTATTTACACACCCCAAAACCTACTGATCTCTTTCACTCATTTCTCAGGTCTTAAATTCCAGGATCATGTAATATGAGAGTACAGCATTACTTCAATTCATGTAAGAATTCAGTAAAATATAATCTCATTAAAAAAAGTGTTTTGACTAAATTTATACTACTCCTATTCTGGACTTGAAATAAAAAGCAATACAGAGAAAGACAATTAAATGGAGCATTAAGTAAGCAATCTAGATTACAGGTGTTTTCTGGTATTTTACAACACAACTTATATCTGAGTATTATGAAGACTAATGGTATGATCCTTGGCTATATCCAACCTTTTAACCCTCATGCAAGATTTCTATTGATTTTAGTAGGAGTTTCCCAATACTTTACTTCTGTTCTAACAAAAAATACACTCCTAAGACAAAATGTAGTATGGTTCTGTATACCATGATAGTCTAGGAAATAAAAAGGGTGGGTATATTTTTTCCAAGGTTACAGAATCCATATAATTCAGATAATATCAACAACTAAATCTCTTCTAAATTCAGTCTGAAGTATTTACTAAAAAATACTAATCAGTCTACAGATTTCAGAACAACATTTATGGAAGTCAGTCATGTTCTCTTCTTGCAAGTCTGTAATGAAATATTTATGTCTAATAGATAACAGACTTCAGCTGCTTTAGGTCAACTGAGATGTACAAGAACAGTATGAATAATATGTAATTGTGCAGTAACTGCACATTTTTTAAATTGCTAAATTCAAATGCATTTTTGTGTATGAATACAGCCTCCTGACTTCAAGGATCACAGACTAAAGGGAGGAGAACTGTCCAGAAAAAAACTGCTGCTATTTGGTAGTTTCTTTCACAGCAACTTTGTGCAGGAAGTTAACCATAATACTGTTTCTACCATACCAGTTAACAATGAGCAACACCCTACTGCACGTACAATTTTAGAATTATTAGTTATTGTTGATCTTAAAATACAGTATTAGTGCATAGAAAAGTCCCAGAGGTAAAGTCACTGTGTAAAAAATTCAATGGTCATCAGACGTTTCTTTAATTAAATAAAGTCCACTGAGAACAAGAACTGAACTTCACAATTAAAACAAAACAAAAACAAAAACAACAACAACAACAACAACAACAAACCAAGAACAATACAACACCATTGTCTTTAGCTAGATCACAGAGCCGCAAAGATCCAAAAACTCTGGGGAGCCTTTTCCAGACAAAGCTCCTTAGGGAGTTTATGGTGCTATTCCACCCTTATGCTATGTATAATAACAGACAGATTAAACAAAAAGACAAGGAAAAAAAAACACCCAAACAAACAAACAAAAAAGTCCTCTGTTAGTGCACGTGTCCATATAAACGTTAGTAAGGAAAGGTTTAAAAAAAAAAAAAAAAACTCACCAGTGATAAAGAAGAAAACTATACAGCTCTGTCCCTAGATGAAAACCATTAATTCCTCATGGAACTGACTGAGAAGTGCCCTGAGTTGTCACTGACCAGAAGCTGCCTTCTGCAGACATTCCCCAACAACTGAGCCACGACTCTTAGCACATTCATGCTTTCAGAGCTTTCTCTGTTATGCACTGCTCTGGATATACCTGCTGTATTTGAAATGCGGGAGAAAGAAACCTAACAGAGAAGACAGTTTCTGAAAAACGTAAGGGGGAAGAAAAGTCCTTAGCTACCTCAAAGTAATCATCCCTACAAGACCTTTTACGGCCATGTACTATTTGCTGTATTTTAAAAGCACATCTCTTATCTGCAAAATGAGATCAACAGTTTGAAGAAGTCAATACAGATTTCCATAAGATTTTCCCATTTTTAAAAGTGACATCATCCCTGAAGCTCAATACTTAGCACATGAAAAAAGCTGCTTCTGATTTTCAGAAAGCAAGTAGCTCTGCTTCTGTTTTCTGGGGGGAAAGGGGCTATTTGGAGGCATAAAAGCACTGACTTGTCAGGAATCAATTCTGAAATTTCTAGCAATGCTTCTTTGAAGAAGGTGAATTGTCATTTTGTATTTCATAATGCAAAAGAATTACAGAGCTATGAAAAACTTCTGATTATTCTGAAAACCTGTAGCTTAAATTCTGTCATTGGGCAAATAACCTAAATTTCTACTGACTTTAAGTCAAAGAAAGGGGACGGTTCCACATTTGCAGAAGAATTCTGCAATAAGGGAGCAGAAGATACAGGTTGCTGAAACAGAACAGATTGACACTTGAATAAAAACAAAAATCATAAAAATTTGGATTTTATCAAAAGATAAATTCCACGTCTACATTCTGGTAAATGCATCTTCTGAAAGCCTGACTTTTCATGGACTCTTTAATAAAACAAAGAAAAAAATCCATAAACGAGTAACAATGTTCAGCTTATAATATCAGTTCAGCTTATGGTATCAACTATTACACTGAAACTGCACTGAATGAGCCTCAAAACTAGAAAAATACATAGTAACCTGTATCTGATTGAGAGTTGACCATAGAAATTAATTTTGTAGAGTAGCTTATCAACCAGTAGTCTGTTTTTGAATATTTTGAAGATTTATTTATAGCAGGCTTATCCTTTTCTTACCCATAACATGTTGTCCATGTGAATTACTATTGGAATAAAAAAGCTTAAGTCTGACAGTTTTCCAGATCTTTAAGGATTTCAACAGGACACTGAAATTTCTGGATGACATCTACTCTTTAAAACAACGGTCATATGTTTCCCTTCCCTGATCACTTTCCAAAAAGACCCTTTAAGACAGCAAATCAAATGAAAACATGGAACAAATTATTTTCAACAACTTGCTGTAGCTGTTTGTGATGCCCTGTAATAGCCTTCTAGCCAAGATTTCAGATAATTTTTTGAAAACATTTAGCAACAAGGCTAAGACAACCATAGGATGCAAAATCTCATGGCAAATAAAAGAAACATTTCCAGAGAAAAGACAGATCCAAAACAGGGAAGCATAAGAAAATGCTGGCTTACGTCTGTTGTACATGGCAGTACCAGTCAGCCTATATAGGAAAAAGACCTCTATAAGGTGTGCAAATAGAGTATTTATTTAGCCATATTAAACCACTTCCCACTGTGGTGGTTTTACCCTGCTGGGCAGCTGAACTCCACCACAACCACTCTCTCACTCCCCCTCCTCAAAGGAAAAGGGGGAGAAAATAAGATGAAAAGGGCTCAGGGATTGAGATAAGGAAAGGCAGATCACTCACCAATTATTGTCACAGGCAAAACAGACACAACATAGAGAGATTACTATAATTTATTATCTATCACTAGCAGACTAGAACAGTGAGAAACTACAAGCAAACTAAATACACCTTTCTCCATCCACCCTCTTCTACCTCCTTTCCCCACGTGGTGCAGGGGAACGGGGAATGGGGGCTGTGGTCAGTCCGTAATGCTTCATCTCTGCCGCTCCTTCACAGTCACTCTCTTCCCCTGCTCCTGCATGGAATCCCTCCCATGGGATGCTGTCCTTCCCGAACTGATCCTGAGTGGACTTCCCACAGACGGCAGTTCTTTAAGGGGTCCATGCCACGGGGTCCATCCCTCAGGACCAAACTGCTCCAACATGGCTCCCCCACGGGCGGCAGCTCCCGCCAGGCCTCCTGTTCCTGCGTGGGCTCCTCTCCACGGGCTGCAGCTCTGGCCCGGGGCCTGCTCCTGCGGGGGCTCCCATGGGCCGCAGCCTCCTTCAGGCCACATCCACCTGCTCCATGGGGGCTCCTCCATGGCTGCAGTGTGGAGATCTGCTCCACTGAGGTACACCATGGGCTGCAGGGGGACAGCCTGCTCCACCATGGGCCTCTCCATGGACCACAGGGTGCCTGGAGCACCTCCTCCCCCTTCTTCTTCACTGACCTTGGTGTCTGCAGGGCTGTTTCTCACTCCTCTCTCCCAGCTGCTGTTGCACAGCAGTTTTTTTTCCTTTCTTAAATCTGCTCTCACAGAGGCGCAACCAGAGTCGCTCATTGGCTCGGCTCTGGCCAGCAGCAGGTCTATTTTGGAGCTGGCTGGATCTGGCTCTTCTCTAACATGGGGCAGCTTCTGGGTTCTTCTCACAGAGGCCACCTCTGCAGCCCCCCTGCTACCAAACCCTTGCCACATAAACCCAATACATCCACTTAATGAGAAATGTTGTGTACAGAATCTCAAGTTATACCTCAAGCAGTATAAACTGGCTCAGATAGATGAAGTGAAATATCTGTCTCATTTACATAATGATTACTCATATTTACATATGAGTAATAAACAACCAGCTGATACTACAGAATCTGGCTATCCAAACACCACAGAGAGTCAACAGGACAAATGCTACCAGCTGAAACATGTAACCATGTGGTACACTCACAAGTAACCAAATAGGTCCTACCACGTACATGCTATACAAGATCACAGAGGACAAATGTCCAGGATTAGGAGATGTTTGGTCACAGCAGAAGACTTGAAAATCCATATGCAGTGCAAGTAAGGCCAATATAGAAGTAATTTATTTATTACCCAAGAGTTAATGTAAAATATTCTTAGGAGTTAGCTGAAGCTTCTCTTTCTTTAGCTCTAGGCTCAAAGACTTGCTCACAATAAAAATCAGAGATGCTATCTTCAGTATATAAATGAGAAATGTTGGAAAGCTATGCAAAACATAATGAACTCTACTTGCTGTTTGCAAGATGACCCTGAAGGAATGAAGCTGTTCATGCCAAACCCTTGAAGCATTTCATTAAGGCCAAATTCATCAATCCTTTCAAGCAAACCACATGGGAAAAGCAGCCAGAGAAACACTTTACTGTCAGAAGCCCTACAAGATGTTAAAAGCATGAGGTGTCCTCCGTGGAAGAACTACTGGGTTTAGTGATGTTACATGTCTGATATGGAAAATCCATGGGGCTGACACCGATCCTAAAGAGACAGTGAACAGGCTCTCTCTTAAATGGGTTTGTGCATTGACATGGACTTTTGTTTCTTAAAAGGGCTAGAGAGGGGCATTTCTGGGTTCACAGAAAGAGAAGTTTACCATCAGGGCAAAACAAAGCAAATGCCAGATAACCAGAGATACCAAACAGGAACAGCTCTCCCTTCACAAGCTGCCTTTTTTAAGGAAAGGGAAAGAATGGCAGCCAAGCACAATAAGAAATTCAGTAGATAACGTCTTTGCTGTACAAAGAGGTAATCAGAAACAGCACAATAAAACCAAATAGCCCACAGGTTCTCAGCAACATCTGGTGCAGAAAGCTTCATCTCTAGAAGCCATAAAAATTTTATCCATCTTTTTATATGGCAATACGTTATAAGCTTTCTGTCTTTGTGGGCTCTTCTCAGTCTTTATTCCTGTGGTTATCTATCTATTTTTTTCTACTGTTCCTAGATAAAAGGAATGCTTTTAAAATACAGGCCTACAGCCACTGCATCCACAACCAGAATGTAAGGCTGAAGACTGGGTTTTGACTCCTAACCATGAGTGACGAGCCTGTGATTAGCACAGAAGCTTGCAATCAGCTCAGACAGATCGCGTACCTGCTCAATTCTTCCCTGCTGTCCACATCACTTAGGTGAAGGAACCTGTCAGAAAGGGCCTGCAAGATGGCAGCAGTCTCTGAGGCTATCCCAATAAGAAACACAAAGCATTGTTAATTATAACACAATCAAAGCACAAGTCCATGAGCTCGTTGCTTCCACTACGTACAAATGAGATTTTGTTACCATGAACACCTTTCTATTAGCTTATGTCACCTCTTGTAGCACCTCATGTGCAAACGTTATAAGAGAACTTTATAGGTTGACAGTTTGAGTTAATGACTGTACAGAAAAGAACTTCACAAGCATGAGGAAACAATACAAATATTACCCTTATGAGCTGAGCCCCCCTAATAAAGCTTGTCAGCTTTTACTTAAAAATGTAAATGATGAAACTGTCAAATTAAGAAACATATCATTTTCTTTTTAAATCAACAAAATAAATATCAAGAAATAGGAGTTTGCAGCGGGACATGAGCAATACCATTACCTTTGTAAAAACTAGCTGTACAAAAAAGTTTATTAGCCAGGTACATTTTTAATTTCTTCTGATGTACTTCTGCTTCTCCAGACTTTTCCATATGTAAAAAAATAGAAACCCTACCTTCTGCTTATGTCTGCTGCAGGGATGTAGAAGTGGGGAAAGGAGAAACCAAGAGCGGCTGAAAAACTACATTAGCAGAATTGTTGCAACCATGACTGACTGAAGATACAGGAGAGGCGAGGTTTATTAGAAGAAATAGTATCTCTTACTGGACTAATCTTATAGCTAGGAAAACCAGACAAGTTTCTTGGACACAGACACTTCTTCCAGGATAATTACATATTACCTAAAGAACAGGCAGGCCCTGAAAAAGGATTTATGTGCCAAAAGCCTGTTCATTTTTTCCTTTATTTCAATTAGACTAATAAAGTAAATTCCATATATTGCTCGCATCTGTCTGTACCATGGTGCAGCACATCTTTGATGAGAACAAATACCCCTTCACAACATCTGTGAAATGCAACACAAATGGACGGTAGATGAATTAACTAATGAAGAATATTCAATTAATGGCTGACAGATTAGCGTTATGATCAGCAGCCCTTCCAGAAAATATACATGTTGCCCTTGGAAAAATAAAAAAACATTAAGAATAGCAGAACAGCTGAAACAAAGAAAATCTGAGTCACATTTTTTCCCATAACACACTGCAATAATTTCATGTCATCCCACAGAGCTACAACAGGACTCCTACTTCAGTGAATACAACTGATAACATGAAATGTGTGTTGCTGCCTGCACTCTGTTTTCTTTAATGCATAAATAGTTGCATCAGCTTTACAGAAAACAGCTAGTACACTAGAAAATTGCCAGCTATGCATGAACTTAGAAAGAGATGCTCTCTTCACTAAGCAAAATGTTTTATGAGGGACTAGATGTTCATAGCATTTGCATGAGTGATTCTGTGATTCTGTGAGTAACATTTAGGTGAAGTCAATATGCTTTGCAGGAAAGGATTCATCTTCCCGGGAGGTGCAGCGTATTTTACCCTGCAGAACTAAGATATTCATTGCTATTGTAGCTATCAACTATCCATACAACAGTAAGACAAGAATAATGTGGGTATTTTTGACTTTCTACACCAGTTATTTTCACAAGTGCTTGACAGAGTATTATTTATTTACTTTCTTGGAATGTATTAGATATTATTTATTTTATTGGAATCAGATTCTTTTTTTCATAGAATGGTTTGGGTTGGAAGTGACCTTACAGATCATCTAGTTCCAACGCCCCCGCCATAGGCAGGAATACCTTCCACTAGATCAAACTTTGCTTTTGTTTAACCAATGTTCCCCCCCACCATTTTTTCATAAAGCCAAGTAAAAAGCTATAAAAACAATAAAAAGTCACAAAATATTCTGCAAAGCAAGATATGTAAAAACTTGAATCTGTTCAACTGAAAAGGAGAATAGACCAAGAAGGTATCCTTGTTTACAATTTACAAACAGCTTTAATGGGCAGAAAAATGCCAAATACCAAAAGATTCTCTTTATTGTAGCTACGGAAGACGAACTGAGGCCTAATGGCTGGAAGTAAATACAGATTTACCATTAATTTAGCAATTAGGCACTTTTTTTTTTTTAAGAAAAAGTAAAGAAAAAAGAAGAAAGAAAAAAAGCCTTTTGAATAACCTAGCAAGCAAAAAGATAGCTGTTCCATTTCTTCGTACTTTTGGTATCTTTATTCCAATGTAACATATTGACCTTTACAGAGAGGTAACTGACAGGGTTTTATGACATATCCTATAAAAAAAAAAGTCTAGCCAGAGAATCCAACCATCCTTTCTAGTTCTAGAAATCTGTTGATCTTTTTTCTGTCAAAACCTGTGGCTACACACATACCAGGAAGTTGTTTGACATCATCTCTTGTATACACACAAGCAATTGCTCTGTTCTCTTTTCTGTGACCCCATATTCTCTGAAGTTCTGTCATACCATGTGCACTGACACTTGCCTTCTGCTTGGACATAGCACCACCTCCTATCTCAGTAAACACAAATACAGGAAAGAGCAAAAGTAGTCTGGCTTTGGTCTAGAAACACTGTTCACAGAATCACAGAATCACAGAATCACAGAATCACAGAATCACAGAATGGATGAGGTTGGCAGGGACCTCTGGAGACCATCTAGTCCAACCCCCTGCCAAGCAGGGTCACCTACAGCATGTTGCACAGGATCACATCCAGGCAGGTTTTGAATATCTCCAGAGAAGGAGACTCCACAGCCCCTCTGGGCAACCTGTTCCAGTGCTCTGTCACCTTCACAGGAAAGAAGTGCTTTCTCATATTCAGCCAGAACTTCTTGTGTTTTACTTTGTGCCCGTTGCCTCTTGTCCTGTCGCTGGGCACCACTGAAAAGAGTCTGGCCCCATCCTCTTGACACCCTCCCTTCAGATATTTGTACACATTGATAAGATCCCCTCTCAGTCTTCTCTTCTCCAAGCTAAACAGGCCCAGCTCTCTCAGCCTCTCCTCGTATGAGAGATGCTCCAGTCCCCTCATCATCTTTGTAGCCCTCCACTGGACTCGCTCGAGGAGCTCCATGTCCCTCTTGTACTGGGGAGCCCAGAACTGCACACAATACTCCAGGTGTGGCCTCACCAGGGCTGAGTAGAGGGGGAGGATCACCTCCCTTGACCTGCTGGCAACACTCCTCCCTAATGCACCCCAGGATACCACTGGCCTTCTTGGCCACAAGGGCACAATGCTGGCTCACGGTTAACCTGCTGTCCACCAGGACTCCCAGGTCCTTCTCCACTGAGCTGCTTTCCAGCAGGTCAGCCCCCAGCCTGTACTGGTGCATGGGGTCATTCCTCCCTAGGTGCAGGACCCTGCACTTGCCTTTGTTGAGTTCATGAGGTTCCTCACTGCCCAGTGCTCCAGCCTGTCCAGGCCCCTCTGAATGGCAGCACAGCCCTCTGGTGCATCAGGCACTCTATTCCATCATCCAGGTCACTGATGAGTAAGTTGAACAGGACTGGACCCAGTACGGACCCCTGGGGGACACCGCCAGCTACAGGCCTCCAACTAGACTCAGCGCCGCTGAGCACAACCCTCTGAGCTCTGCTATGCAGCCAGTTCTCAATCCACCTGACTGTCCACTCATCCATACCACACTTCCTGAGCTGGCCTATGAGGATGTTATAGGAGACAGTGTCAAAAGCCTTGTTAGTAAAAAGAATTTCCAACAGTCTAAGAAAAAAATGCTGCAATAGAAGGCCCCTGGACAGTAACAGATTATTTTTTCTTCTATTCAAACACACATATCCTTTTAATTTATACTCAGAAATATTGTTACACACAAGTTTAATCCTATTCAAGCCTATTGTTATTGTGAAGCCACCCATAAGAGTCAAAACTTTTATGATTTTGGTTTGCCCTACATTACATATTTTTTGTACTTAGAGGTACAGCTATTCCTTACCAATACCTATTAGCATGTAAATATTGTAACGTTAGTGTGCAAAACCTGTATGTAGCAATAGCATATCAAAAAGGGAACACAAGTCTGAAATTAAATCCTAATTCCCAGTAGGATCTGCTAATCCTTTCTGTTCACCTTGAATATGAAAATAACTTTTGGTACATCTATACAAAAATGTTGCCTGAAGCTGAATCTTTGTATCTTTGAACATGCAGAATTGATGAAAACTGAAATTTCCTTTTCTGTTTGCCAAATTATTCTAAGTGTGAACAAAGCCCTGGATCAAATCCGTTTAGTATTTATTCTATTTTTGGTAAACAAACACTGTTTGCCATCACAGCAAAGAGACAGAATAATGAGCAATGTGTTTGTTCACCAACTTTTAAAACATGCAATAATGATTAAAGCATGCAATCACGAAAAAGATTTTAACTTACTCATAGGACTATTGTGTTTTTTTTCCTCACAATAACAACCAGGCTCATGAACAATTTAGTATTGGCAGCTTCATGTGTTAGCTCCAAAAAGAGAGCCCCATTAAACAAACTGAAATGTGCATTACAGAGACAACAGAGGATCTTAAAACCTTTTTATCAGACACCCTGCTGCATGGAATTTTTTTAAAATAAATATTGAACAACAACGAGTATCTTTGAACTTCTCTAGTTAATAGACCTTACAGACCTCCTACAGTGCAGCAATAAATATGCCTCAAGAAATCAGTGTATCACTTCATACCATTTAATAATGCCACAATTGCCTTTGTCATGCAGACTGCATAGAAGGGTGAATGCTATCCGAGACCAAAACCATGCATTAATATTGCCTTCCTTTCTTGTGTTAGAAAGCAAAGCATCCCTGCTCGGCTCTATTCTCTTCCACCTGTAAGCCCTTCCAGTAGACAGCTGAGTCCACTTAAAGCATCAAGTTCAGAATAGTTTGGCATCCAGTTTCCCAACTCAAGTTATTAAAACAAGAATTGCTGTGATTCATGAACCATGGCTGAACGGCTGACTATTCCTTTCAACTCAAGTTCAGGCCTTGTATTCATGTATCTGTATCTTTTTGAAATAAAAACCTCACAAAGACACCAACATGCTGAGATTCAATGCTTCATCTTATCAGAGTCTAATACAGGCAATGAAGAATCTGATATTCAGAACCCCCTATCCTAAATCTGTCTATTCTGAAGATTTCATTTGCACAAATAAGTTTTGTGGATCACTACTCACTTCTCAATGGATTATTTTACCCACAGTTTTCCATTGAAAAGTACAGAAAAGGCACAGAAAAGTAATAAGGACATTTTAATTTTCCGTGATGTTCTTATTTTAGAAACACTGAAAAATGATCACAAAATTAAACTTAGATAAAAATTAAACATTGAGGAACAAATCCCAGCAATTTCCTTCTGTATTCATCAGTCATTAAAAAATAATTTTTGTAAGGAGTACAATAGGATACAAACACTTTTTCTCATTTGTCATACTAAAGTATTAAATAAATTCACACTATACAACTAATACATGCAAGGAACATTAGGAAGACATAAGCTTTAAAATCATGATACTTCATGATACTTCTGCAAAATTCTTAGCATACAAGAAAACATAGTGTCCTGAAAGTACTTATATTTTAAACACAGTGAAAAATGTGTGTATGAAGCTTTTTTTTTTTTCCTTAATTTAAGAGGACTTGGCTTTTAAAAGTTTTAGAGTAAAATAAGAATATATGCATATTTAGGAACATACACATCCACAAGAATTCAGTAACACCTACTTAATGTATATTTGCCAGTTCTGATCATATCTTGTTACTAAAATGTACTGTTTTGTGGAGTAATTTTATTTCTGATTCCCTTCTACTCTTAGAAACCTGAAAAGCAGCACGAATAGTTTGACAGCTGGTATTTGAAAGAGATATTTCTCAGTCATTAACGATGATTCTTTTGTTTAGAAGACATACAAATTTTCCATGCTGCAATCAAATAATAGAAAATAACCCTCTTTTTAACTTCTTATTTCAGTCATAAACTTAAAAAGTGAGTCAGAGTAAAAACAAGTTAACCTGCATACTACACTGTAGTTAATTAAGAACTAATTTACATTAAGTATACATTATGTTACATACAAAACACATCCTTAAAATGTCCCTGGGAGTGAACAGCATCTGAAGACCAGCCATGATTCTTTTTGAATTTCCTTTATTAATTTTCTCTTCCCACATTATCTTTAATGATCTGCATAGGAATGGGGATTATAGAAAAACATATCCCAAGATATGGGCAAAACATAAGTTTCCCAAAAAACAAGTTCTATCTGACGCGGGGG
>VXAA01004874.1:310722-323797 GCA_013399115.1 Anseranas semipalmata
GGGGGAATACTGCATCACCAGCAGCAGTCTCTCATCTCTAGCACAAGGCTGTTGTTTGACCATGCATTTTTAGCTAACAGTGATGCCAAAAAAGCGGTTTTCTCTGCTTGCCACCCTCAGCCAGCAATTCCCCTACACCCACATCACTCCCTTGAATGTGGTGCCACAACTACACTGAACCAGATCAGGATCAATTCATCCAGCTGCTGCTTGGTTATTTTTGACCACAATTTTCTGACTAGCAGCAGCGCTGAAGCATAGTGTTAGAACACTAAAAATATGGTATGAATAAACAGGTGACACAACATCTTTTCATAAGTCCCTTAGAAATATTGACACAGAATTCATTTCAAAAGCTTACTTTTCTATCTGCAGGTATATGCTCTCTTGTATACAATTCTGTCCTTAACCAGTTTGCAGTCCCTAGTTTTTTTTTCCTCTTTGTCTAAATCCACTTAATATAGCCTTAGTCTTGCTCTGAAACTATTCATAGATACATTTTAATGTGTTGCACTACCATTTTTAGATATTGCCCTGAAGAATGCCAAATCATTTAAGGAATCAATTCATCACATAAGCCTTCATCACAGATTAAAGAAAAATACTATTTTTTGTGTTATATGCCTGTAACCTAAGGAACAGAAAGGTGAAGTCTAAACAACAGCTGTGAAAACAGTTGCAGCCCCATGTCTCATGAATAACAGGTGAAAGGAGAAATGATACAGAAAAAGGAATATTGTGGTCTATTGCAAAAAAAAAAAAAAAAAAAAAAGAGCACAATTTTCACAACGGAAATGAAGAATTTATCTTGTATGAAGATTTAAATTAACAAATGAAGAAAGATATCAGTGCTAGGGATACTTTGTGATTTAACTTTGATCAGAGTTAACATGAGTGAAAATTACAGGCATAAATTTCTGTTCATCAAGATGCAGAAGTATTCTTTTTCCTTTCTTTTTCTTTACCTTATATGAGCCTATAAAGGGGAAAGTGTGTCAAAAGAAAAGATATAGCTTTGATAACAAGATCAAAATGCTTTCCATGTCACATCTGTCCTTAAAGAGTACAGAAGAAAAACAACTCCTTATTCTTGTCTGGAGGAAAAACTCTGTTAAAATGCGACTAATGAAAACACGAAAAGACTTACACTGCCATGCACACTGCCACATTTACAGCAGAAAAACTGCATTACTTTCCTCTTCCTGAAATGTCTGACAGTTTGTTGCCAACAAAGCATATTTAACAGGCTGCCTTATTTTCCTATGAACAATGTCCTTTAGAAAGAATATTTATAGAAAATAAGGCTAACCCCTGGATTTCAGTATTTCAGGTAATAGAAAGGTTGCAAATATTTCTTGGCAACCATTTCTGTCAGCTCTTGACCTTTTCAGTTTGTTGCTTCTCCCCTCTCTCCAGCTCCTTCCATTGACTGACTTCCCATCCTCTTACTTTCAGAGCGCCGCTACCCTCAAATTTCCTATAAACTTACTTTCTTTCTGATGCTTCATTGTTTCCTTTTCTACATTACCTGCAGTGAACACCGCCCCATACTTACCTAGTCCCAGTTCCCAGTGGGAACACAGCCCATCCTCCAGTAAGTCCTAACTTTTCTTTATCCTCCCCATTCCTTTCTGTATCAGTTCTCTCACTTTCCCACACTTCCGCTTCCTCCACTTCAGTCTGCAGATTTGTAAAGACAAAAGTCTGCCAAGATAAAAGTCTGCCAAGTCTGCAGATTTATAAAGACAATTTCATTTAACTAAGTGTTCCATCCCACTATTCACTCATTTTACTTTGCACAACACAGATTTCACAATGCTTATTTTAAGATAATTTCTTCAAAATATATTCCAAACACTTAAAGTTTGATCATTTTAGGTTAGAATAATGAAGTCAAAACTGGTGGGTTTTACTTTTATCAACTGCAACATGCCAAAAAAAGATGACAGGAGACTTTTCATGCAAATACAAAATTGTGATTTATGGAACAGTCAAAACTAGCCTAATTTCCTTTAATGTATTCCAAAAAGTTATCCAGTGAAGAATCTTGTAGGAGTTGCTTTTAGCAGACAACGTGAGCTCTGCTACAGTGCTGTCTATTTTACAGGATCAGATATAACAGGGTTGATATGTGGGAGTAACTTAAAACATGCATACGAATAAAAAAAAACAATTCAGTAAGAAAAATGAAATCCCTCCTTTTTGTCCAAGATATCTCAGTCTGAGCAAACAACAGAAATAGACTTTGGTGAACAATCTTCCAGTAGTCTTGGATTGATTAAAACTCCCTGTCCCTTTGCAGATGTTCCAGATCCTGAAGCAGGCTGTTTCTAAACATTTTAACTCCTCTCCCCAGGTTTTCTTTGGTATCAAAAACTGGATTTTAAATAAACGTCATACAATGAATTGCTCCAACTATTACTAGCTAATTCTCAAGTGGCATGCTTCTCTGACTGCCTATCAGCTCTGAGTCATAACAGCTATACAGTCTGTTTATGTAACTGTATATCCCAGACAATTATTTGACACTAAAATTCTTCAAGATCAAGAAAGTTTCTAAAAGCACAAAAAATTCAAAATATATCTCTTTCTTTATCAAAAATTCAATTACAAAAATACACACTTTTGTCCTGTATTTAAAGTGCAATAATTTCAGAAGAGTATGTGTTGTTTGGGTGTGTGTGTGTGTGTGTGTTTTGTTTTGGCCTCATTTTTTTGTTTTTGTTTTTTTGTTGTTGTTGTTTTTGGTTTTTTTGTTTGTTTGTTTGTTTTTATGAAAACATCCATCTAGTGAGCTATGAAAATTTAGAAGGAAAGATATTAAACTATTCACGAGGCCTACATTATTTCAATTAATTTTATGAGCTTTACTGAATGAATGGTATGAATACAGAAAACAATCTCTAAGGCAAAAAAAATGTTTTGTAATGCCTCATTCCTTTTTTGAAGGATATAATTATATTTCTGCCTGTTCATCCTTTATAAAGTGGATTAACCTGCATTCCCAAACCTATTTTCCATATATCTATCAGTAATATACCATTCAAAACGTGATCCTGAGTCTTTAATGGGTTAGCATTCATTTGACTCTAAATCAGAAAACACTGTTCTACATGGCAAGCTTTGGGGGTCTGCAGCTAGTTTTCCAGCCATTGCCACTAGGATTGCCTCCAACAACATGCTGGCAAGACAAGAAGGACTGCAAAAATAATGACCAAACAAGTGACCCAATAACATTTCAATTACTTCCCCCATTACAGTTTTTTTTTTTTTTTTTTACCAATCAAAGAGATCAAAAGTGTGGAAGCACCCTACCTGAGGGAAAACAATACCATATTTATTCTGAGTTTATTCTCACATAAGCAAAAGGATAAAAATAGGCATCTTATGGGAAAGCATCATGCTTTATAAGAGCTATGCCCACAAGACTTGTTCTTGGTTACGCTACTTGAGGGACCCACCAAAACAGCAAGGTAATAAACACAACAGGAAATAACGTGCACAAGAAAGGACAGGAGATACAAACAGGCCCAGGCCAATTTTTGTCTTTTATTTTCATGAATCCAAGAGAGTGCAAATTAGGTTTTTTTTTCAAGACACTTTCATTTGTATTCACTAGTCATAAACTTCAGCTCTAGTGAATAATAAGTCTATTAACTGTCCCCTTTAGAGAAGTCACCTGCTAATTTCTGTTTTATTATTGCATTTGGTTAAGCTTATTTGGATAAGATAACCTGAGAAGAAATACTATAGCTGCAAAAATACTGCCAGTGCTAAGGGCATTCCTCAAGATAAAGATGTGATGGTAGTCTTCCAGTGCACAGAAGTAATTAAAATCATTTACCCTTTTTTTTATGAAGGATTATTTTCCAACACAAACATCGGATAGAAAGATTTTTCCATGTAAGTATTCTATTCATTGCATAATGACACCTCTTTCATTTAAAATGCAAGCATAGTCATTGAAATACAGAAATTAGATCAACCACACTAGGTTACAAAGCCATATAGCCTGTCTCCACCAGTGATGACTCTCAGGTTCTCCTGACCTATGTCCCATGTACGCTGAGAAAGAGAAGCTAGTACATAAGCACGCAGAGTACCTCAGGTTGTACTACCTCTTCTGATTCTTCCAGAAACACCTCTTAGGGTTCTGGTTGCCTCCTTCCTCTCTTACATGTCTACATTCCTGTTTGCCATCCTAGCATCTCACAGGAATTCCCTGCCAACCACCTCCTTCCTCTGGCATACCTGGCCCCATAGCATAGGAGGAAGAAATGTAAGAGGGTGATGGTGTGTGTATATGTGGTGACAATACCAGTTACGGTGAGTTCACTATTTCTTTCTATACCATCATGTCTCCAGGCAGAGCCCACTGGCACAAGTGAGTTGGAAGAGCAATGGGAAGTGTCAAGGGAGGTTTGTTCAGTATCCCCTGCACCTCCCTGACCCTACCTTTTAACCTTGGGCTCTTATCTCTCCCCAGTACCCAGGGGCTTGGAGGATCTGACATATGAGGTTGGTCATGTGAAGTAATAAAGACAGAGACAGACTCTTCTTAGTGGTGCTTAGTGAACAGGGTGCAAACCAAAATACAAGAAAACCAAGAAAAAGGACAACGGGGACAAGGGAAGAAGGGGAGAAGGGGAGAAGGGAAGAAGGGGAGGAAGGGAAGAAGGGGAGGAAGGGAAGAAGGGGAGGAAGGGAAGAAGGGGAGGAAGGGAGGAAGGGAGGAAGGGAGGAAGGGAGGAAGGGAGGAAGGGAGGAAGGGAGGAAGGGAGGAAGGGAAAGGTAAAGCTAGGTGGTGACATACACATTTTAGTAACCTGTATGCACAGACTGAAGACCATAGAATGGTCTTTTTCAACATCACTACATAACAATATCACTACAGTATTTGCCTTCACTCAGCATATGTGCTTATAGAAAATGTGATGATGAATAGGAAAGTAAAATGTAGAAGTCCAAATAAAATAGAACAAGAACAAGCTTTCTTCAGCCTGACAAATATAGCTGTTTAAATAATATCAATCACTGTTGCATATTTTAACACATCACCAGATATTTCTGCAGAGAAAGAAATTTTTCACTTCGTGTGGAAAAAGAGGTCCTAAGAAATAATACCAATTCAAAAAGATAAGCAGGCTCAGAAAAAGCTGCCTCTTCACATTAACAGGCACAAATGTTAGTGGGATGCAGTGAGCCTAAAAGAGAAGTGTTAGAAAAATCCATGCACTGTGTGTTTTACACTTACATTTTTGAGTCTCGATAAACAGCTAAGTATTCCACAAAAACATAAAAACAGAAAAACAAACATAACACATTACAGAGGACACCTATCTGTAGTTTTAAAAGTTCAGTCCCCTGTGAATTAATTCAGGCAAGACTTACAAGTACTCCTATATTAGAGTTTCAGAAGAAAATATCAGATATCCAGCTGAACTAATTCTGTTCTATATTCAGTATGTAACAACACATTCATCCACTACTACGATTACTCTGGGATTTACAATTGCTAATAACTTATTCTACCTTCTACCAGTACTAACATAACTGTATTCAACTGGAAAATTTCTACTAATGTTAAAACAATAGTTTACCCTTTTTTTGGACTATAATGATTGTGTACTTAAAGAAATGCATAGAACACTATAGCATAAGTATTAAGTAAAATCTAAATTAATTTCTGTTAGCTACTTGATCTGAAGAATGAATTCAAAGCGTATGAATGTGATTTTTTACAAGCTCTTAATATGTTAAGAAATGAGTATTACACTACAGACATTAATTTCCCGCAGGGTATTTAGCTGGAAAGCTTCTAGTTGACTTGACCTAAAAATCATAGGCAAAATTCTTAAATCTCAATTTGCCCTTTCCAATTTTTCTTATGCTAACAGTATAAGAAAGGCATTTTCTCTGTGCTAAATTAAGAATACAAGATCCAAATTACTGCTTACTTACAATCAGTATTTACATAGTACTGTTCAGCCTTATACTATGAAAGTGGTCATAACATTTCTTGCTTTAAGTGACTTCCATAGTTTCCTTCCACAAAGGAAGCAAAACTTCAAATTCATTGCAAATAGGGAAATTTTGTTACACTAGTACAAAGCTAGTTATAAATGAACACTGTCGAGTCCTCTTCACATGAATGGCAAACCACTGCCTTATAGGGCTTTCTTGAACAGTTCAATAAGAATTGATGTTCCTAAATATTCTCCCTTGAGAAGACCAACATAGCAGAGATTAATTTGAATTAAACGGAAATATCATAATTGAATGGCAGAAGAAAATGTAATGCCTATTTTAACTATGAAAAATACTTGTGTGAACATCACAGATACTAAACATAATATATGTATAGCAAGTTAACAACAGGTTGTGGTTATTCAGAGAAAACATAACCTTGTTAGTTCTAAAGAACGTTGTGTAGAGGATATTAAAGGAATGTGGACATTTTGCTTACCTGGTTCATAATTTTTAAAACACTTTTAGTATATCTGAAAAAGGTTGTTTTGTTTCGTTTTGTCGAACATGAAATGAAACCTTGAAAACTCACATCCTCTCCATAATCTTTCATTCACTGCCTTCCTAGCGCAGGCTGTCAAGAGAGAAGCTTTTCTGCTGTTACGAGATCAAACATTAATGTGTCTCCAGTCTGCGGATGGAGAAACAGTGTATCCCATTGGGCTGTCTCAAGCCTTTTACAGGTCATAATAACAATGATCTCCAATTCCACTTTTAAGTCGACTGGTCACCCACTGTAACTCATAAACCATTCAACTCATGTATTTTTACAGCATCTCCCACCTTATGTGTTGGCCAAAGATGCCTTAAAAATCTCATCTTTCAAATGTTCTCAGCACAGACTGTCAGAAGGCATGAAGCAGAAGGTCAGGTCCATACTCAGGGAGAAAAAAGCAGAAGAAAATAAGGCACAAGCAACCTGGAGCAAATAGGAAAATCATTTCAATCTTCTCTAGACTAGAAGCCAAGCTAGTTTTACCCATGCTCAGTGCTTCACCAGACACCAGAAAACATCATACTATTCAACACAGAGAAGAGAAAAATAGAAAATCATTTTAGCCCTTATTCCCCCACTCTTCTAGCAGCCTCAGATGTACGTTCAGCGAAGTCCATAGGGGCACAGAATCTTTTTGCTTCTCATCTGATGTAGCAACTAGAGTAGAACTGATGCTTGATAAGATTACTCAGGAAACATTAAAAATAAAAACATCACTCGTTCATGTGTTTTCAGACTTTGATACTACTTCATAATGTACAATATCAAAGGCAAGGATAGATTTGAATACAGTGGCTTGGAGAACTAACTGCTCTTTGATCACAAGTGCCATTTCTGAAGTACACTAGGAACCTGACTATTAATTGCTAAGGTACCCCAAATAACCCAAGTACTGTGAATGCACAGAATATTCAGGACACCTAAGTAAAATGCAGACACCAGCTGCTAATGAGTGATAATTATCACAAATGTACATTCCAAGCAGGAACCATAACACATTTCCATTAAAGTGTCCTACATTTTTACCATTCTGCTCCTTCAAAAGATACATTAGGAATCTCAAATACTTGTAGTTAATATTTCTTTTGCCAATACCTCACTATTTCTGTGCAAATCATTTAGCTTTGTCACGTCCTTCCAAAGTTTCAGACGGCCCTCTCTACACTAAATTAGTCAATCATTAATTTTGCATATTTAACATTTAACTGACATTCTCAGAGCATGAGCACTTAGAATAGAATAGAATAGTTTTAGTTGGAAGGGACCTACAAAAATCATCAGGTCCAACTGACTGACTACTTCAGGGCTAACCCAAAATTAAAGTGTACCACTAAGAGCATTACCCAAATGCCTCTTAAATACAGACAGGCATGGGGCATCTCCAGGAAGTGTGTTCCAGTGTCTGAGTCCCCTCTCAGTAAAGTTTTTCCTAATGTCTAGTCTGAACCTCTGCTGACACAGCCTTGAGCCCCTGCCACATGTTTGGTCTCTAGATACCAGGGAGAAAAGATGAACACCTTCCTCTCCACTTCCTCTCCTCTGGAAGCTATAGAGAGCAATGAGGTCACCTCTCAACCTCCTCTTCAAGCTTGACAAACTCAGCGTCCTCAGCCTCTCCTCATGGGACATGCCTTCCAGCCCTTTTACCAGCTTTGTTGCCCTCCTCTGGGCACATTCAATGGTCTTAACTTCCATTTTAAATTGTGGAGCCCAGAACTGCACACAATATTCATGGTGAGCCTGGACCAATGCTAAATACAGTAAGATAATCACCTCTTTTGACCCACTGGCCATGTTGGGTTTAATTACACACCTCCCATTATCAAACGGAAGCCTGCAATAGCCCGTGAAATAGTCCCAACACAGTTCCAACATTTTTTTGCATATTTGTATATTGTACATATATGTTTACTAAGATGCTGGGTAATCAAAGCATCCCTACATAATAAGCATAGTGCAAACATGAGGAAAAGGGGACTCCGCTTAAGTGGTAGCACTGGATGGATAACTAAAAAATTCTTAGTAACACAGTACAAGTGTGCATCTTGAAAAATAATCTTAGTTCAGTATTGTTTTGTCATCTATAAGCAAGGCAAAAGATAAAGCGAAAACTGAGAAAGGAAGTGAAGAAAGTTTTGTGACAACTACAGTTACTCTAGTCAATGATAGGCAGCGTGGGAGAAAGCATGAATGCAACTATTTGATACTTTGACAAGTGGGCAATGCAGACTTGCATGACTGTTTAAGCTGAGGAAAAAAAGCTGGGGTGACCTTAGGCCATAAAAGTCCTTTAACTGGAAACAAGCAGTTTTATCTAATACATTGGAGTCATGGAAAAAATGCAAAGAAAGAAATGGCACAGTCAAAGCCACAATCCAGAAAAATAAATTGTGCAGCTCTAATTGGACTGACACAAGTAGGCAAGGCTGCCTTGCTCAAGGCTAAAGAAGAAGAGAACACAGGACAGAAGGCAAGCACAAAAATTTTTACTTGCAAGGGTAAAAACTTATATCTCAATTTAAGAAATGAAAAACTCACAATGTTTAGATAAAATTTAAATATGAGAAACTGAAGAAAAACGTGCTCAAGGGAATGACCAGAAAAATGGGGGCGTGCAGAACACAAAGGTCAGTGATAATGTTTACCCACTGAGAAAGGAAAAAGCAGAAAAATTAGGTCCATTTTAGGTAGCACATATGCTGATAGCCAGGTGTATACAAGGGAGCAGTCACAAAGACAGTCAGGTATTTTCACTGTAATACAGAGCCACAGAGACAGAAAAGCAGGTCTGTCAGAGCCACATGTAAGTGGACTATCTCATTCGACTGCATACATACAGTCATATTCCTAAACAGAATAAAAACATGCATGTGCTTACAGCACAGGACAGCTCACATGTTGGGCACTGTGGTCTAAGAATTCCAACAATCCTCTGAATTCTTTTTAAAAAAAAAAACAACTTGTAGTAACATACAGCTATTTTCATTGACATCTTCCTTCAAGACCATTTGGTTCTAATCACTGACTATAATTTAAGTTGGCATTTCAAAATCTTTATCAGCACCTTTTTTTTTTTTCTAAACAGCAATTTCTGCTGTTTTTTTTTTTTTTTTTAATCTATTCTTTATTACTGGTAAAAGTGGTATCTAGGATAGTCATGTTTCCACATCAAACACTGCTATAAAAAGTGATGGATTATTTTGTTGCTCACACTCACCTCAATTTCTATGGTTAATTTTAAGTATTCTAGCACATCAACTCTTTTTTTCCCTGGTGATCTGTTCCCTGATGCTCTTAAAGAATTTACTTACTGTTATTTGGGGGCTTGATCATATTATTTTCAATAATTATATTCTAATTCTCTCTTACATTTCAACTTCCCAGATTTATGTTCTTTTCACTTGTCTTGCTGGGCTGCATATTTCAGGTCATTCAGGTCTTTTAGCATGCTGTTTGCTTTCTTTCTGTCCTTCCTTCCTTTTTTTTTTTTTTTCCTCCATTTTTCCAATCTTATACATTGGGAAAGAAGGGGAACTTAAATAGAGAATAGGGAGGACATCCATAGCCTCTATCAATCAGCCATAGCCTCTATCAATCTTCTGAGACATAGTTAACTTGTCTCCATGTTATGTCTAAATATTTAAAGTTGTAACTGATGACTTAATAGTCTGAACACTTTAATGACCAGAGTTTCTATAGAAATATGAAACTCTTTAAACTGTGTCTGTATCAAACATGTTCATTTGAAAAGATTTTATTATACTGCATGGGCTAATCAGCATCAAAGTGTTCTGAAAAATGTGTCCTGAATTTCAGTTTTTACATTTTGTGCAACTGGGTAATACTGAATTCTAAAACAATTTTTAGTGAAATATTGACATCTTGTGGCACAAATCAGACACTGCAAGAGTAACTGCTTTAAAACAATGTCTATTCTGATGAAAACACACATAATTAGTAATCTGAGCAGTTGATCTCACACATCTGTTTCAGTTCATTAGTTGCATTGCTATTAAGTTTGCATGTTTGCAGAGAGTTATTCTGAATTTTTTTTTCTTACATGGTATCTGCATTGCTCTCATCCAGATTATTAATTACTTTCAGAAACTCAAAAGTGAATTAATGCCACTCTTCAGGGAGCTTGAGATGCATTGTAGGAGGTCCACCTAAGCTTTTACCTATTGCACACTGCCGATCATGCAAGAATACAATGCTGAGTGAGTTCTTTAGGAGGAAGAAGAGTTTCTCAAATGTAATCTCTTTGGTTTTTTTTTTCCTCATCTCCTGTAAAAATCTAGTATTCCCCCAGATATTCTGGCTCCTGATTCATTCTAGGCTGTCAGCAGAAGAATCCCATGCTGTATGCCAACAAGAAGGAAAGCAAACAGGGTCTTGGAAGACTTTCTTTAGTTTGTGAAGAAAGGGTATCTTGCAGGCTACAAAGCTTCTTCAGCATAACATGACTTCGGATGATGCCAGAATAACAGCATCCACAGCTACTACTGCTTGGTGCCAAAGAACGAAACAGAATAGCAATGCTGCCCTCATCAGGGAAACCTAGGCAATCTCACGTGAACTTCTGTTAATTTTCTTCCAAAATGGAACAAAATGAATACAAATAGCTACAGAAGAGTGATTAATGATTTTCTAGGCACACAAGAAGGTTAGGTTAAGATTTTTAATAACATTTGGTTTAGCAGCTCCAATTCTTTACCTAGTATTTATTCTTCATTATGATCATTCACTGGCAACAATCTGCTACTGTGGTGTTAAACATTAATTGCTTGTGACAAGTATTTTGAAGGGGCCTTTTTCCTCTTCAGCTTTGTGTTATTATGAACATTCAATTCGTTCCATTTTTAATTCCTTTTCCTTCCAGGAAAGTCTGCTTATTCTTCTGCCTTCTGTGTTTTCACTTCCTTCTTCTTAAACCTCATTTTTTTTATGTATAAAAGCTTTCATCTAATAATCTAATCTAATATAGAAAGATGGTAGCTGGATTTATTGGGAGGAAAGCAGGAAGAACTTTACTTTCACTCATGAAGGTGCACAGTAATCCTGACACAGTTCTTGGTCTGTGACTATAATACAAATAAGCACAAACAAATACTAGTGAATCTGTGGACAATCTTGCTAATGGAACAACAAGAAATGTGGATTTCATACAAAAAATGTGAAAAAAAAATCATACATCCCATGCTCACTTTGTTCTTTTCCCGTTGTTACAGTGTTGACACTTCCCAGTTGCATCATTAATACAGGGCTAAATAGAATGAAGTGTTAACGCATCAGCATAGTCTAGTATTTAAATAAACGCAAAGATCTTCCTAATACCTTGGGCCTAATGACCCAAATAGGATTTACAGGCTTGAGCCAGGGTTAATGAGCTTTTTAGGGCAGAAAATACATCTGCATAATGCTTTGTATGCCTACATGAAAACATGAGCTTTAAATGTCACAGTGTTCTGGCTTTGAAAAATAAGATATTATTCACTGATATTTGGATAAGAACTTCCTAAACAAACATGCTGTAATACTTTAATAGCACAAAGGCTTCTTCTACTATTTAGTCATTCTACATCTTCATTTCCATCCTACATCTCTGGGTGTCATAATCCAGTGGATTTATTAAAAAAGAAAACAGGTAGGGTTTTTTTTGTTGTTCTTGACATAAATTTTGCTCTACTACCACATCTGACAAGCTGGCAGCAATCTAGAAAGGAGGGAGAAAGGCAGATGTACAAAATCTTCCCTTCTTAAAATTAATTTGCTTCCTGCTCTTTCATGTAGTATTAAATTAATTAGTCAATACTGAGAAATCGGCACAATATGATACTGCTGAGGAGAGAATAATCCTGTCATTCAAGTGTACGTAATCACTCTGCACAGGTTATACAAAGTGAATGTATGGGCAAGTGTTTGTGTAAAAGACACCAAGTAACTCCGTTTCAACTGAGTGTTCCGGTGACCACTACTTAAGGACACTGGTACACTGGAAAACCTGTTGTACTTTGGCCATACATATCAGTACTTCTTCAGTACTGATGTAATTTTCTCCTGCCATCTAGAGCAGCATTGGTGAGTCCATGAACAAAGGTTTAGATGACAAATTTAGACATGTGGGTGAGCCATCCAGGCTGGATGTGGCGCTGGGCAGCCTGCTCTAGTAGTTGGCAACCCTGCCCAGAGCAGGGGGGTTGAAACTAGATGATCTTTAAGGTCCTTTTCAACCCAGGCCATTCTATGATTCTATGATTTACCATGACCAAAGACAAACTTCACATGCTTTTGAGAAAACCCCGAATCCCAACTTCCTGCCACAGTTTCCCTAAGGGGAATTCATGCTAAATCATTTAATTGTCTGGGGACCTATTTTTAAATTACCAACTGTAGTGGGTTTACCCTGCTGGGCAGCTGAACTCCACCACAACCGCTCTCTCACTCCCCCTCCTCAAAAGAAGAGGGAGAGAAGGAAAAAAAACTCACGGGTTGAGATAA
Source organism: Anseranas semipalmata (assembly GCA_013399115.1). NCBI lineage: Eukaryota > Metazoa > Chordata > Aves > Anseriformes > Anseranatidae > Anseranas > Anseranas semipalmata. The sequence goes on from VXAA01004874.1 coordinate 323,744, forward strand.
GGATAGTTTAATTAAAGGAGAGGAAGAAAAAAAACAACAAAATATATAAATAAA
>VXAA01004874.1:324031-352289 GCA_013399115.1 Anseranas semipalmata
AGTTAACTCTATCCCGGCCAGACCCAGTACACCAACCAGGAACCAGTATGGATGAATCTGACACAGGAAGACAAGTTTAGCCTTTCTTGGCTTCTTGGGTGAGAGAGAAATAAGATGTTACCTTTAAAGGCAGACAAGGTAGCACAGAGACATAAATATTACCTAAGTAATGGTATTAGTTGTTGAGCTTGTGTGTTAGTCTGTAAAACTACACCAAAAGAACATGTTGTTTTGTAATAACATGCTTTGGAAATCTAACATCAGTTTGCACCAATTACTTCCACATCTTTGAAAAACCGCAAAAATTCTCTCTTAGAAAAGGCAGTTGTGTTCACATCTGAGTCTCCTAAGAATGTGTTTGGTCCTACACCATTATAACACAATGGCTATTACATAAACCTGAAGAGAGAAAAAACCCTTTATTTATAGATCTGTTAAGCAGCACTGGGCAGAGGTAAGAAACTTAGACCTTCTTACTTTCTACAGAAAACTGTTTTCAAATATGAGTGCAAAATGAATCCTCTTTTTTTCAGTTAGCAAGCTGAATAAAATACTTCAAACTCATAATAGCTGTAAAACTTTAATGATTTCCATAAGCTAAAGAGTGGATATCATTGCTATAGATGTTCAATCTTAGTATCTTCTTTTTCTCTCTCTAGAGAGCATATACACATGTATAAATTACACTTATCTTAAAATGTTTATTCTCACTGGCTATAGGAAGGCATATACTTGTCAGTCAGTTCCTTCTATTATTATTTCACCAGAAGAGGGTTCTAAAGTACTCTCCCACAGTGATCTTATCAGTCCTAAGCATTCTTAAGGGTTCTCAGAAGTGAACCTTTCCTCTCCTCCTTACTTTGTGCTCAGAGTGAAAGCACTGAACCTTGTTACCAGGTTTGAAAGGGACTATCCAGACCTTTCTACAATGAGTCTCCCCACCAACAACTTCCTCTCTACAAAACTTCTGGTCTGAATCTTGCGTCTCATTCACATCAGGCATGATTCCATGAAATAACTAAGACAGTAACAGTAAAAATGTTGCCACAGAGCAGACCATTGTATTTTACCTCAGCAACACTCATACTGAATTTTGCTCTCCCAGTATTTTTCTCCTAGGCAAACCAACATAGTATGACTACAATCTCTTCACAGAAAATATACAAACCTTTTCACAATGTCACGTCCTGAAAAAAATACTTTTTATCTCTGCAGCTCAGCCTGGACCACATTTTGGAAGCCTGAGACAGCATTTGTTTGTTTTTATTACCATCCATTACTTGTGAAGTTGCTGCTTCGTATAGTTAGGCTAACCAGGGGGGGGGGAAAAAAACATATACATATGAGAATAAACTCACCATGCTGTTCATTTTTGAAGAGGAAGAGCTTGCTCTCTGCTTCCGCAGGCTGTTAAGCTCTTCTGAATTTCCATCTTTTGGTTTTATGATCAGCCGACTGCTTCCAGCAGTACCTTCCGAAGAGGATCTCAGGCGCTTCTCAATAAATCTACCTTCTCGGTATGGACTGAAGCTATTGGCAAGATCAACTACAAATAGACAAACAATCAGCAATCATTACAGAGAATTATCCTTTACAGATATTTTCTCAATGAGAACACCGCTTTGCTTAAAATGTTTACCACTGAATAGCAATCATGTAAGAGTGTAACAGCAATAATTTCTTAGGTGTTCTGTAGAAAGCAGATCCTGTTTAGCTAGATAAAAGTGTGACCTGGCCCACTTGTTCACTGTTCAGCTCCTGCTGACTCCTGTGCTCAGTATGCTACAGCCCAGCTCACAGTTCTTTGAAAAATCTGGAGGGACCTTTGCTCCTTTCCTTCCTTTCTCCCCTCATTCTTGGACACTTACAAACTGCTGTCCAGTAAAACCCACCAGAGAAACTATCACTGATTCCCTAGTGCAAAAACCCAACCTGCCTTATCCTGTACTAAGCCAAGTCCAGTTTTTTTTCAGGTCAGAGCTTTGTTACCAGTGCACACTGGTTTTAGTTTCTCTTTGGCCTTCCTACCTCAGCTCTGCATCTGTGCTCTCAAAACCCAGCCTGCAGGCTGAATCCCAATCCCCAACTCCCATTAAACACTAACACATTGGAAAAGAGGAGAAAATTACATTTTGAAGTGTTAGGGCAAATATAGAGATAGGGAAAAGAGAAAAGCATAATAGCATAATGAATGTGACATAAAAAAAAAAAATCTTATTTTCTTTTGCCTTTTGCAAGAGAACATTTCCTCAATGGCTTTACAAAAAAATCCATATCACTTAAAAACACATAAGCATATATTAAGAAATGTATGACATGTCAAACCTTGTCATACATTAATGTTACATTTACAATGCTATCTACAATGAAATCTGCTATGAGAACTGCTATGGAGAAGAAAATATCTATTGCCAAAGAAAATCCACAAAAATATTTTACATTTGCACCTGGTTTTAAATATTGTTCCAGCAAAACCAAATGTTCAAAACAGTCTGTTGGCAACAAATATAGCTACTTATACTATATCTTCCGGAACACCACATAAACTTTTTCTATACTTGTTTCATTTCATATGGCAGGATTTTATGCTTTTTTTTCAATGGTCCCTATGTATGCTTTCCCATTTTCTATTTTTAAATACATTCTTCACTACACAAGTTGAAAAAAAATGCATTTGGAATAGAACTATAAAACCACAATAATTAATCATCAACTTTTACATAGTGTAATATTAGCTCTAGTGTTTCTGTGATTAGGAAGCCTATTTACAAAAATCTTTCTGTTACAGTTTCAACTCCAGTTAGCTGCCTTACAGAAGTACAGATTAAATAAACAGTTGCTGATGCATGAATTTCAAACACACTGTGTATTTCTAAACATCACTCCGAGCTGCTCACTGTTCTGCAGTACAACTATTCCACTCCAGTAAATCAGGTTAAAAAGTGTGAGCTCATTCACAGATGAGCCAAGGTTGCAGAGAAGACCAGTCCAAAGTGCTCAAGACAGATGACATAAATAAACGGAAATATTTTTTGTCACTGCTGACCAAGGTTCTGAGGCAAACAGGTCTCCTCTCATGAAAGCTAATTTAGTGGATTGACTATATATAGCCATTTATGTACACAATATACAACCAATCCTGTGCAGCTACAAATAACTCAAAAAGTAAGATTGCTTCTGACTGCTTATAATCTACATGCCTAGATAAATCTCCAAGCAAAAGGATGGGTATGAACTCATACGAGTTTACATTCATTCATCTTTTAATACTAACATTATAAATGCAGTTTTGTTAACTCTTACAAATCTGGGCCCACCAGATACAGCCTCAGGATTATGCAACAAAGCATTGGTCTTCAGGCTGGTTTGAGAAAATAAACTACCAGAGCTAAATGTCATCTGACAGGTGTCTTTCACCCAAAGGTCAGGTGTCTTTCATGAAAGATCTTTGATGAAAGGCAATGATTTGAATGTCTATAGATTGTGATCCAAAGCATAGCCTTTCCACTTATTCTTGTTAATATTTCCAAACTCTTTTTTAGAAGCTAAAGACCTAGTGTGAAATTTATTTGGTAATTAACTCTCTCCATTTCATAGGTTATGTAAAGAGAACCTGCACAGTGCTATTTCAGATGGAAACAGCAATATATTCTTGTCCTCTGCCACAGTAACATTCCCTCCAAGCTACTCTATAACATACCTGAGAGTCACGAACTTTCAAAACCCAGATCAATATAAGATAGTGTGTTATCTTTCATAACCAGACTAAAAGGAGGTTTATTCTCTGGCAATCCTTCCTCCTTCAACAATGCAACTTTTCAGCTCAAGTCCAAAATAGGCATGCCTCAAAATTCCCAGCTTCTGCCTTCAACAAGAGGCGAGAATCATTGTTCTTTCTTAATTCATTTTCTATCACAGCAAAACATAGCTACCAACAGCACTGATGGTTGTTATTAATCTGAAAAACATGAACTCAAAAAATCAAAGGCTTTTTTTTCCTTTTATAATTTTGATTTAAACATCATTTTGGAAGGAGAGCACAATTCATAATTTTTGATCTTTCTAGCTAGCACTGGCAACACTATACAAACACTTCATGACCAAACAATTCTTACAAAAGACCTACGGACAACGACAAAAAAAAAAAAAAAACCATCCCCCAAACCATCAAACCTCACAATGAAAAAGCAGAATACACACCTTTAGGATGGTTTGTTTCATGTCCCTGTTGTGTTTTAAAGGACTGAGGTTCAGAACATTGAATAATCTTAGACTCCATTACAGGAATTGTTTCTCTTGTGTGCTTAGATAGTGTGCTTTCATCTTGGTCCCCATGCAACCCCTGTGCCATTGGAGAGTGCATCACTGGTTCTTCTCTATGGTGTAATGCAAAGGTTTCTAATTTTGCCTTTGCTGAGTTAATTTCTCCTATGTGCCTGGCATCTGTAATACATAGTTCATTGGCTTGCAATGATACTTTTGTTTGATTAGCAGCTGAGGTTTTGAATAAGGTATTAGATTCAACACTACACAAGCTTGCGTGACTGGCAGGAGATACACCAGCAGACTGGCAAGTACTTTCCACATAATCCGTTTCCCTCGCCGGAGCAGCAGCAGGATTAAAGAAGATCTGAGAGGTAGAGACATTGTGGCCAAAATCCTCTGCAAGCAGCGCTCCATTCCTGCTGCTGGACAGAGCATCAACCTCGGAAACAGAATCCTCTGTCAAGGCTATGAAGTCAGAGGGGGTCTGGGCAGCCGTGAGGTCAGCTGAGAGCAGCGGGGACTGCAAAGTGCTTCCCACACACTCCGTTGTCTCAGCCGAGCAAGGAGAAGAGGACCTGGCAATCACCGGTTCACTTTCAACATATGATTTAATCTCCAGCACACATCCGGACTGCTGCACAGAGGAAATGGACTGACTCTGCGGAACTGGTTTGGAAAACTTGTAGTGTGATGAGAAAGATTTAGGGAGAAGTTTTCGCGTGGACTGTTTGACAGAGTATCGGCTTTGCTCCTCTGTAAAGCCAGAATCATCACCCTCATTTTTCCCAGAGCTTATACAATTTATAAAGACATTCTTATTAGCCGAGGGCTCCTTTCCCTTTTCAAAATCATCTGTCAAAGACCTTGTTATCTTCTTGCTACGCGAGCTGCCAAAGCCAACCGAATGCTTTCCTCTACTTTTAATGTGTTCCTCTAGGCTCAGTTTTTGAAAAGTGCTGAGAGAGGACTGGGCACCATTCGAGATGTTGACATTTTGGCTGGCGGAGTCAGGCTTCTGCTCACTCCCCTTCTTGTTATGGAAGCTAATGGAAGGAGTCCGGAAAATACTCCGGCGCTTGCCTGTGCTCCCTGAGCTGGAGTTAGTGCTGGACGGGGAGGAGGTGTGGGCACCCACGGCGCTAGCAGAGGAAGGTGAGGAAGGGAGGGAGTCGTGTCTCCGGCTAATACTTCTCCTGAATATTGGCAACCGAGATACTAGAGTCGATCGTCTGGATCCTGAGTCCCCCATCAGGTCACGAAGTGTTTGCAGTTCTTCGCAGCCAATAAACTAATCTGGGATGAGAAAGAAAGAGAGAGGGAGAGAGAGAGGATTCAGCCTCAAAGTCCACTTGAGCAAGCTTTAAGTCAGCCAAAACACCTGAGACGCCAATATCTATTTTATGTATAGCTGCAAGTTGTTGCATATATATGTTACTGAAGACTTTTAGAACTTCAAAGTGATGCTTGATCTGCAGCTCCAAAATCCTAGCAACTGAGCAAAGACATGGCTCAAAACATTCTACACGTGAGATATATAATCTTATGTATTATGCAATGCACATCACACTGGGTAGCAGTATAAATCTACATGATATACAAACATTTTACCCAAAAGTCCTTTGTTTCTCTAAGTTCCTGGGACAAGTCTCCTTATAAACTGTAAGCTCTCTGAGAAGAGACTATTGATTTTTCATGATCTGAGTAAAGCAAAACATTATTTTGGCTTCCTAAATACTCATTTTTGCAAGAAAAAACAGGATTTAAAGTTTCCAATCTTCACATTCAGTTGGATTTTTAATTCATTATGTGTTCCTACTAAAGACAGTATGTATCACCTTATAGCAGACAAAATGCTAGTGTTGCGGTCAAGCTAAAATATGCACCAACACCCATTCTTCCTAGAGAACTTTAAGTTCTAGGAGTTTACTGTCAAAATATGTGATCACATTTCTAGATTTGAACTTTAAGCTTTCCTTTTAACAGTTCTGTGAAACCCTCTTGAAGCCTATTCTTCTTGCTTATAATTAGCTATTTTTGCAGGTTTTTTTTTTTTAAATTAGTGAAACATGTTTCATACACAGACATTTGGCAATTTTTAGAAATATTTAAGCAATAAAAACTTATTATCAGCACGGCAGATATACTAGAAGAAAATTAATCTTTAAGAAACATACACCAGTTCCATCTCCTTTTTGTTCTTGTTATAATAAACTACTGTGGTGAGAGACAGGACCAAGGCGAGAGCACTAAAAGCAGGTGATATATGACCACAAGTACAAGAGGTGTAATGCCGGAGCACAACTTCCCCAGCTGCAGGTATTCAGCACACAGGAATAAAATCAGGCCATTTATCTGAACAATATTTGTATGCCAAGTGCAAAACCAAATTCATTCATCTAAAGAGCAATATAATATGCTCTCTGTGGCTATAACAAATATCTATGAACAGTATATATATTTATACAGTGTGTATTATATATATGTATACACACATACACATACGTATGTATATTCAAATGGGTACCGAATATTTAAAGAATAATAAAACTACATATATGTTATATTACTGTAAAAGAGAGGGTAATGAGTAAGTTCAGAGATTATTTGTGACTAGACATTGAACTGCAGTTTCTGCTCTGATTTTTTTTTTAAAAGCTAGCACAGCTCCAATCTGAACATGCACTGCCAAGCAGCCACAATATAAGGACTCACAAGCATCAGGAATCAATAAGCAATTTTGTAGTTTATGAAGGGAGACACAGCTTGAAAACAGTCACTAATTTCTAGAACTCACTGGTGATCTTTGATGACAAGCAAAAAACCTGAGCTGAATAATACTAAGGTCCTACAACTGAAACACAAATTTGAATTTCAGTCTTACTGGGACAGAATTGATGGTCCAGGCACACAAGCAGGTTATCAAAATAGCTTTGTATCCAGTAAACAGACTGATGCAAGGCTGGTTGTTGTATTTCACTGACATGCAAAGTCGCTCGTATTTACAGCACTAAGAGCAAAAGTGCAGGCAACAGCAGAGAGGAGCCAAGACCCTGCAAACTTGCTCAGGAGCTTATGTTACACTAAACTGCTCATCTATCCACAACTAAACCCACTGAAAATGTGCATTAGAAAGCCACATGCAGCCCTCTCCACCCTCCCCACACAAACCTCTCTCACTTGTTTAACCACTTTCAGATATATCGAGTCAATTTTTTTTGCTTTTGTGAATGTGTGCTTGCAGGCATGCAGATGTGCGCAGACATGCGCATATGCACAACACAAGCATATTCATTTAGAGATTGTGAAGGCTCTTCCTTGTATTTTAATCAGACATCATAACTGCTGAAAAGGAGATTTTAGAATGCAGTTTTACAGCTGCAGTAGATAAGCAAAATATCTTTGGAAATATATTAAATTGCTATAGATGTTTAATGCAAACAAAACATTATTTGCTCCCATTGTTCACTCTCATGCCCACATCTTAGGTATCAGTTCACTGGAGAACAAGCCATCCTATTTGAAAATTAAGGAATCCTCTGAACTGAGAGCAGAAGGAAGTAGAAAACTGAGCAAAAAGCACATATTGTAATTCCACTGGAAATAAGAAGTCTGTGTCTAAATAATAATAGAGATTATTCCTATCAACGGACCCACGTTACCATAAAGACAGTAACAGTTTTTAATAGAATATATCACCTCCAACAGCAGATAACATAAATGGCATTTGTTCATTCATTCTTCCTTGCCTCTTGAAGGAAGAGCATCAACAGGCTGTCAACCCTTCTCCTATTGCCTAAGCAGCAGAAATCCTTGCACACAGAATATAAGCTCTTGTAATAACTTACAAGCTCACTATAATGAAGTATAAGCTCATTATAATATATACCATCCTTTTTAGGTATACAAAGGCTATTAGAGAACATTTCTGAAAACAAACACATTCATGTGCATACACATGTATATATCAATGCTTACTTACATATACAGTGTTAAGTGCCAAAGCTTGGCACTGAGTTAAAATAACAATTCTACTTGCAATACAGGAAAAATAATACGTATGTCAATATATTGATACCCTCAGACATTAATGAAAGTTTTTTTTGTTTTTTTTTTGCTTATTGCAGGGGGCTTATAAACTGCCAATCTGTGTCTTATTATTAACAAAATAGGAAGTGTTTCCTTTCAGTCTTCACATTTACCATACTGTTCTTACCACTTTATAGCAGTAACCCTTACAGAGTGAAATTCAGCTCAGCTACATTCTTATTCTCTACACGGCTATGTACTTACTCTCTACTAAACCTCTAATTTTCTATATCCAACACCCTTATCCCTACCAACATAATTCTTAAAAGCCACAATAAAGGAAAAAGAAAGCAGCACAGAAACACACCCTTGCAAGGGCATTATATCATCCCAGACTAATCTTTCAACCAAACTGGACTTTTCTACAACGATCACAACACTTCTGACCCTACCCGTTCAATCTAGAATCTACCACAAAACTCTGTTTATCTTAAAGAAACTGGAGCCTTGTTAGAATACTAGCTAGAAGTCAAGCAAACAAGAAGGATCCAAGACAGACGGTCTAGCATGGCTTTCAGCTATATAAGGCTCCTTGTTTAGGACAAAATGTATTTTGCAGTATTATCACATCATGTCAATAGTCAAAATACTCTGTGGAAGTCAGAATCAAACTACCTGATACAACTTGAGTCACCATGAACCAGACTAGCCGGAATACTCATGCTCCTATGTTGAAACCAATGCAAACGAGAAACAGGCAAAGTTTGAGGCAAAGTGCAAACAAGGCATTTTCCCTCATATTAGCAATTTCAGAAGTTAATTAGATGGAAATAGTTTCTTTTCACATTGCTCTTAATCAAGATATTGCAGAAATGTGAATAAGACAAAAACAAAATAAATAAACCTCTGATTAATCTGAAAATATCTTTAAGTCATGTACTTCATTGCAGGAGAAAACAAAGAGGCCAAATGCTTTATACTTGAGGCTTATTCCTTCATCAAAGGAGATCTTCAGAGGAACTATTCAACCACATGATATTAGAAGTTGTATGAGTATAAAATATGTAAATGAACAGGGTAAGAATTTTACAACATGCTCTGTACTTTATACATTATTGTAAAATTGGTCAACTTTCAGACAGTAAAGGTGGAGAAAAAACCACAATGTTAATATGGGTAAAATCATCAAAATACTACCCAATGTCCCTAGGGAAATCTACTCCATCAATCCACCAGTTGAAAAACAAAAAACAGTATTTTTAACCTCACCTTCTGCAAACGGTTACTCACAAAGCTGAGCCGAGCTCACAATGTGTTCAACAGAATGCAGCTCTGGCTGGGGTTTTTGAACTCCAGTAGATGGAGCAGTGCATCTACTTTTCCTTGACTGCAAATACGAGAAAGCATCAGTCAGTGCTTTTGGCATTTCTCGTGGACTTTGAGACAAATTTAGGACTTGAAATTATTTGTGACTTTTACCACTACCATAAATACATGTCCGTTCTGAAAGCTAATAGATGCTTATTCAACAAATAATTGATGTGTAGGCCTATACAAATGCTCCCTTTACAAAATACTACCTCTCAACACTTTCTGAACAAATCTTTCCTAAAGATGTTCTCCTTAAAAATACACCTCCAAGAAATATCAAACAATATCTTCCCAGCAAAGGAGAAAACTATCTAAGTCTAAATTGGAAGCTAATATGACAGATAACTGAAAGGCCCCAACCTTTGATCAAAACCAGAACAGAAACACTCTGCTCCCTACCTCCCTGCTCCACAGCAGTGTGATTTTTAGGCTGAGCTCACTGTTTGAAGAGGGAGATGATACTCTTTTTTTTTTAATGCTGTGAATCAGGAATCATCTAATAAGTGAAACACACAGGACTAACGTGAATACTTTAAACTGAAAACATGCTCAATCCTCACAGGTTACCACAGGGCAGGATGCAGGGGCCACACCATAGAGAAGTCTGCAGGGACTACTGGACTCCAGACTTGCACAGAGCTGACATTTACCCCAGGGTACTACAGATACCTGAAATAACTCCCAAATAAACAAATAAATGCAAAACAAATATATTTAATTGTTGGTGAGTCAACAGAAGTCCAGTGCAGCTCAGGCACTCCTGAGGAACTGTCCTTTAACCCAACAGGTAGCATCGTGGCCTGTGGCTCCCACCCGAATCATCAAACTTTCCACATTTGGATCCTTAGCAGTTAAGCATTACTGCCTTCAATATTATTCCTATTTTACCAGTTTTATTCCAATATTATTTGTGTCCCTAGCACATTTAAGACTTTTCTTTTTAATCTGCATAGCTTCCAGAAGTAGAGTGAGATCTTGTACCCAAATGAACATAAAAGCCTAAGAAAACCATTAAAATACTTGTTTTACATTTAAAAAAAAAACAAACGCCTGTATATAAACCCTTGAAACTTTAGCTGTTATCAAGGATAATGTAACTGGATTAAAATGGCCTCACTGAAAATACTAGCAAAACCAAATGCCTTACAACAGAATACCTGCACCAGCTAAGAAAGGTTGGACTGTTGATATTGAAGCAATTTGTTTTTGTGAATGAAATGAATGCTATTCTTCTAACACGTAACAGCTCCATTTGCTTTTCTGAATAACACTTTCTCCTTTTCTTTCTTTGGGCGTGTAACCCTTGCAGCATGTTACTTAGCTCAGTAATCTATTTTGTGCAACAGTGGCCACAGCTGTATTCTCTGTGCATGATTTTATAAGCTACGATGATGGCTGCACTTAGGGTTTTTTTTTCCTCAACAGTTATTTATAATCAAAGGAAGACTACCCAACATAGGGGGCTAGACCTTTGGAAAACTGTATGTCTACACATGCACATGCATACGATCCAAGACACCTTTTCCTCTCTGTACTGAAAACTGATTGGGCAAAAAAGCTTTTATATATCTGGGGAAAAAAAAAAAAAAGACCACAGAATCCAAATGCTGAGGCAAGAAATGAGATTTCCTTCAGGTTCATGTGTCCTAGAGTCCATGCCTATTTTTTCAAATGTTCTGGTGCTTTCAGGAAACAAGAGAGGAAGGAGGCAGATGAATTTGCAAGTAATAAATCTGAAGCCACACACACACCAACATCCCCTCTCCAGTTCTGACTGGTCAATTACCAAATAAAGACAGCTATTTTATAGAACCATAACTGCTATCCCCTGTGCTTAGATTAAATCAGAACTGTAACAAACATTCAAAGAAGACAACTAGAGATAAGTTATCTATATCCTCTTTTGACTTTAAATTAGCCAGGAGGCAAATGTTAGCATGAGATGAGTCACAGGTGACTAATTTTTTTTATTCATTAACACTAGGTATGAAAATTCATCCATTTATACCAGGTGAACTGTGGGTTTACTAACAGAGAAGCAAGGAAACTGAACTCTGGAAACCTGGAGGCCATAGCTCTTCCCTACTTAAATCTAAAACAAGTACTACCTCAACTGCCCAGGTATCATACCAAAAGGTATTTCAAAGAACTTCAGTATAATATACAAAATACCAGGACATTGGTGAAGCAATCTTACAGGTACTCTTTACACACACCCAGCAAACAGTTACACTTCTGTAAGACTTGGCATCATCTACTAGCAAAAAGTTCACTGTGAGAAGAAGATAAACAACTGATTTTCACCTATCCCACAATCAGACACAAACAGGTCAGAAACAGGGTAAGGATCATACCACAGTGAGGCAGCAGTCATACTTGTGTGCCTGTCTTTTGGTGGGTTTGTCTGGAACAGAGCAGAAACTGCATCTCTCACCCTATTTGTTATCTGGATTCTGGAGAAGTATACAATGCATTTCTTACAAGCATCTCACAGTATTTATGCAGTTTAATTAGAAACAGTTACAATTGTAAATAACCTGAAAATAAAAGTCTAACTCTCAAAGACAGTTCATGCTTGCTTTGTGATTCAAATGTCATGCCACCCATTCCTCTGACTACTATTTCCAAAACTGTTTTAATGCAAGTGAATTATTCACTTGTAACAAGTGGACTTACATAGGTCCCTGAGTGCTAATGGAAACTACACCATACATAAACACATTGACAAACGTCGAGACACCTTTGGTAGACACAGAAGTGGCAGTCTGGTAACCAGATAGGATTCAACAGCACTAAATGGCATCCTTCTTGCCTCCTCTCCCACACCCATGATGCTAATGGCAGTGTTTTTATGATGCTTTACATGCACTCTTTCCTTACTTTTATTTATGCTGAAATAATTAAAACGATCCAAACAGCAGAAGTGACTGAGAAGGCACCCAGGATCTTCTTGTTCCTTCATGCAGGAAAACCAGGTGTAATGTGCCCACGAGAGCACTGACTTGCTCATACATCAGCAAACAACAGAGCTAGCATTTCACTCAGTCCAGGACATTAAAAGCGGGAGAGACTCCTTGCCAGCTCCTCGCTCTGCAATTGAAGTGGAACAGATCATTGCTGCGTAAGCAAGCTGGTATTCTCACGAGGAAAATACAGGAAATAACACAGCCCTAGCTCTATACCCACACTGCACTGTTCACAGCATAAAATCTGTCGGTAGCATGAAGCAAAGTGCTGGTACTGGCTACAGCTCCCACAGGCATCCAAAGCACCCCTATCTGCTCCCCCATGAAACAAAACCAACTTAAAATACTCTGCTGGCCCACAAGACATCGTAAGAGTCTTTAAAGCATGATCCGTGTGATTTGCACCGTCACTAGTCATTTCAAGTTCTGCTTTAATGTTTTCCTTCCAAAATCTCTTTCAATATATTACAAATTCATATCTCTTGCTACCTTCAAGCAACCATCTCACAACTGCCTTAGCTCTCTGTGGTCCCATTAGGATCAAGTGTCTTTTGTCCATGCTGTTCTTCTTATCTTCCAGAATCACAACTTGACTGTCATCAGCAATTTATTTTTTATGCTTAAGCTTCCTGCACTTTTTCTAGTCTGGCTATTTTCAGTCTCAAGAGGGGCCTGCTTCTGCTGTGTATATGGCAACCATAGTGACAACAAGAGCTAGGGTCATTTATTACCTCTGTCGCTTGGTGAACGTGTGACCTTAACTGCATTAAAAAGGACCAAATCCTCATCTGCTGTAAATTCATGGGGCTCCACTGAAGTGAATCATGCTGATTTAAACCATTTGGCCTCTCCTCCCCATAAGCCTCAGTCACCCCATTGCTAATTTTTCTTTAACTCTTGCAAAAGCAATCCCTGGACATGTATGATCTAATCACCCCTAGCACACCGACTCCCAGTTTAACTGGATCGAAGCAGGGTTCTGTTTGTGTCCCTCTTTTTCATGCTGACAAAGTACAAAAACCCATTTATACTTCAATGCACTATAATGAAAATTGACAAATCCCTAACAAATTCATCATGCAGTTCTGAAGATTCATATAAAAATGCTCCATTCCTACTTTTCCCTAAGTGTCTGTTAAAAACAACACTGAGACAGAGGGACCCGTAGCCCACCTTACATGGGGGGGGGGGAAGGGACTGGGCGATAAGAACTCTGCCAGGAGATCCAGATAAATGAAAGGAATTAAAAAATAAAATAAATCAATGTAGTTAATAGCATTCATGAAAGCAGATCATGAAGGCTTTGCGTAACATGATGCAGACTAATTCACAGATTGGTCTTTGATTAATAATAAGGTAATTGTAGTACATCACTGTAGCAGCTGTTGACTACGTTACCATGAAGTAATATATCATTAACAGCAACAGGAGTGAGAATGCTATTTTCCAAATTCCCCTAAGTTCAACAGAAGAGAACAACAACTCCCATGTTGTGCCTTGAAAGAAGATGAACTGAAAATCCTCAGACAATCCTCAGAAAATCCACAGCTTGCTAACTTCTAGTGAAAGGAACTGCACAATTCCTTCTCCCTGCAGGCTTTACCAGACATAAGACGTGTGCCTCACGGGGCTGAATATTAAATACATTAATAATTTCCACCCCCAAAATTGTGTAATTTTAGTTGCAAACTAATTGCTTTGGTTTCTTTATATGTTAATGTACTCCACTGGACATCACTTTTGTAAGAAGAATACATTTTTACAAATAAATCACACAACATTTAGAAATAAATGATAATATTTATCATGCTCTACTGAAGACTTCCGTGAATTTTAGCAAAGACTCAGGCAATTCCCCTTTTGCTTTATAGAAAAAAAAAACAACAACAACAACAACAATTATTTCTAGATTAGATGTATTAGACTCATTTTACTAATAAAAGCAATGAAAAAGAAGAAAACTCCAGATGAAAATTCTCAAGACAATTAAATGTATTCATATACTCTAATTCTGACTGTGATTTGTTAATCAAACATGAAAACACTCTGAGTCACATTTCTATGGCAGTGAGTCTCTTTAAGGACTACTCAATGATCTGCTCTATGACCAGGGGCCCTGTGACAACCCATCCTTCTCATCTGAAATCATAGTGAACTATCACACAGGCATTTTAGTTCTGTCCTCAACTTGAGACAGCTAGATGGAAGACTGTAGTAAAGTCTTGTTGCATTATCAGAGAATTATGAAGTATTATACTAGATACATTTTAACCAAATAAATATTTTAACTTCATGCTTAGAATTCCTATTTTAGAAACAGCCAAAGACCTTTGGATGATACTGTAGTCTTATTTAAGAAGGTTTTATTAATTAACAAGCAAAACAGTTTGTCAAATTATTTTCTACAACTTTTTCACATAAATCTTTGTTAAAATTATTCACATCAACAGAACACCTTACAAACTCATGACAATTCCAGTAGTCAGCATCGTATGAAGTGAATGAGAAGCAACCTATCCACAACTACTGTCAAAAACAGATTTAGCGTTCAGGTTAGCATTGTATCAAAGTAAGGTGAAGGAGGTGAGATGTGGTGAAAAATAACCCTTAGGGAAGAATAACATGCAAGGGGAAATACTGCTTATATCAAGGGAGAGTGTTTCCAGAAAAGGGAAGCTGTATGGTGGCTGCCATGAACAAATGACTAAGTTTAGTTTCATTCAAATTGCTTGAGAATCAAAAAAGTGAATAAATAGGCTCCAATTGGTTAAAAAGAGTTTAGATGTTCAATTAATACTCTTTTACGATTGCCTTTTGTTCTAAAGCTCACAATATTGCCTCTCTCAGTTGAGATCTGTTATCTGAACCTCCCTCCACCACCACTTTTGAACAGTTTTGAACAATCATCCCCAAATCTGATCAGATCCAGTGACAGTTAACCATTAGGGTAACGTTTTTACTGTACATTCCTGAATGTCTCTGGTGTGCCTTGTCATCTTCAACCAAAACAAAGCTGTATAGTTTGAAAGCATCTATAATCAGACTCCACCATAACGTCTTCTAAGTCAGTATTTATTTCCCTTTAGCATCAAATATAACTCTCAAAACTAGTATGGTCTTCTAACCAATCAGGTACACTTGTGATGGCATTTTCACAAAAAGCAAAAGTTTCAAGTCATTCCTGGAAGTCCAATCAAAAATTTAACTTCTTACCAGGGAAATGTCCCTTTGTACTCTGCCTCATGGTTGGGAAGACAAAGAGCAGAGGTGACTACACCAGGGCTACAAGTTTGGCAGGAAGACCAACAGCTGTTTCTTTACAACACATCCCTTCACGTTTTAAAAATACAAATCTGTAACCTGCATTTCCTCTCCAACCACTTTCAACACATAAGAAGTTTGATCTGAGCCCAAAGGATGGTGAGCAAGGGAGCTAATAGCAACAGAAATAATGACATAAGCAATCTCCCATGTCAAGTCCAAGTGTGCTATTGCACTGGGGACCCTAGCCTCAAGGCTAGGGAATACAGAGAATGGATAAGACAGCATCCAACGGGAGAGATGCCCACCAAAAATACAGAACTGCTCAGAAAATCAAGGAAGAAATTCAACTCTCCTCTCAACCTAGAGAGAATATAAATGACTAGAAGGAATGATTAGACAAAAAGCAGCTGGAAAATATGAAAAAAAAAGTGAATAGAAGATACAAAGATGGAAGAAAAAGAAGTTTGGTGATAGAACGAAGTCAGAACCAGGAAGAGTCCCCAGGCCATCCTGACTTTTTTTTTTTTTTTTTTAATTCCATTGAAAGATATCACGCAGAACAGTTTACTTACACTTACTGCTTAACAGCAGTATCTCAGAGCCGGTCAAATCCAACGGAACTTACAAAAAGGACCTTCTGCACAAGTGTGTACGCTGTTTTTTTTCTTGTGCTAGCTCATAGATGCTAACTAATTCAATTCAGCAAAGCACTTGAGCACATGCTTGACTTTAAGAATGAGAATAATCTCATTCCTATTCAGTAAAACACTTAAAAGCACATACTTAACTTTCAAAACATGAGTGGTCCCATTGACTTCAATGGGACATAAGCACAATGTCGAATGCTTTGCTGGATCAGTGAACAAGGATATAATTTAGCCCCCCTTCACTGGATGAGTTGGACATCCTGTGTCTTGAATTTCATAGTAAAAGACAGAATATTAAAAACAAACTTTAAAGGTTAAATTAGCCATACAGTAACTGTAAACCAAATTGCCCTACTCTGAATGCTTTTTAGGGTAAAAACTGTAATGAGTTCTCAGCATATTTTATACAGTTAGAACAAATGAATATATTATTTTCTTAAATTTATGCACAAGCCTAATTGCTATGCAAACACAATTACAAAGATCTAAGAAATGTAAAACCAAGATACCATGTGACTCTCAGTTCCAAAAAATCAGAGACATAAAAGCAGATTTCACACATTTGTGTGTGAACACAAAACTCCGATTAAAAGACAGCTAAATGCAGTAGGTCTCTGTGCTTTCATGAGGTTCTGAAACACAGTTTGCAATGCATACAAGGTGTCAAAAAACAAGCTTGGGTATTTCCCAATTACCTCAATTGCTCTTAATAAGTAAACAGTTTGTACACAAATTTTTTAATGCTTAATATTTTCAGGTGAAAAATGGATTCAGAAGGACATATTACTCCATTTCTGCATAAATACTCATGAGATACCAGCACTTACATATCATTGTCCTCTAGCTCCATATAAGATGGAAGGTTTTGCTGATCCAGTTGTGCTCTTTTGGGACAAATGAGACTTTTTTTTTTTTTATATCCTTTTACACAAGCATGTTTTGGCTGATTTATTAGCACTGGTTAGTCTGAAGAAAGCTTACGGCGGGTGGGGGGTGGAATATATTAGCAAACAGAAGGGAAAATTCAGAAAATTAAACTGTATGGTCTCACTTACTATGTAGGCTCTCACAACTGAGTGTGACAAGCCCACAGTTAGAAGTTCTGAACAGCTTTAAATATTAGCTCATGATAGTGTCTATTCATGTCTTACTCCATTATATCTGAGCTCTAAAATACTAAATGACAATCCTGCAAATATTAGAGAGTGTGCTGTGAATATAGACATCCAGTCTCTTAGCTGTTGTAAAAACAACTAACCAAGAGCCATCCGTTCTTCCATGGCCTTCAAGTAATTGGAAAATAAAACTCCCACTCCCAGCAGTACATATTATTGCTTTTGTGGCTTGTATTAAGAACGCTGGTATTTTCCATTATAAGGGTGGGTGCTTCTTGGGTGTATCTCCTTTAAATTGGAAAACATCAGTCAGAAGGCTTTGTAGCACCTGAAAACGAAGCCAACAACTGATTCTGCCCAGTTCCCAGAGCTGCAAAGAAGAGTGGAAAGGGACATTACTGGCAGCATCTAAAGTCTGTCATCTGCACAAAGACTGCTAGAGTAACTGCATGCCAAAGCAAGACACCCAGTAGACTAGTGTCAAACTTGAATTCCAGGTGACCCACAAAGGTGCCACCAAACTGATTTCAAGACCTGCAGCTCTGGGAAAGTTCTTTAATGAGCAACAGAAAAATAGAAAATGAACTGGGCCTTCCTATATGGTAGCACAACATGTGAATGTATTCCCAAAGCAGAGCATATTTACATTTGAATACAAAAAACAGCTATGGATCTCCATCTATACTAGTTTTCAGTCACTAGTTTTTATGGACTCTGTGATCATTTTTATTGCTACATAATGAAGTTTTCAAACCAGCACAAACTAGCAAGTTATAAGTCAGAACGGGGACACTTAAGCTACTGTTATTACCAGCTTCTGTAAATAAGCAGTTAGTATCTGACACAAGTATATTTGTTCAACAGTGAATCTCCTTCCATATTTGCAGCTTTCCCTGTATTTTCCTAAGTTCAGTTTCCAGAAATTTAATGTCTTCTTTGACTATTATTCTTCAGGAAAAAAAGACCAAATCATCTGACCAAAACGCTCTACAACTAACTTACACAGAGAATGTTTTGTTAGAAGAGGCAAACTGCACCCACAATTCAAGAGAACAAAATAATGTCAGCTGAATTCCAACAGTGGCAGTCAGTCCAAGCAATCTTATTTCGAAAGTACGAAGCAACCTTCTAAATGCTGGTATATTACACTTACTTGCTGTTCTTGTGGGGATACGCAAAGATGGCATATCAAGATATGGATAGCATGAATCATAAAGATGAGCCAGCAGTGTGCCCAGGCGGTCAAGAAGGACAATGTCATCCTGGCTTGCATCAAACACAGTGTGGCCAGCAAGACGAGGGAAGTGACTGTCCCCCTGTACTCAGTACTGGTGAGACCACACCTCGAGTATTGTGTCCAGTTTTGGGACACTCACCACAAGGATACTGAGATGCTGGAATGCATTCACACAATAGCAACAAAGCTAGTGAAGGGACTAGAAAATGGCATATGAGGAGCAGCTGAGGGAACTGGGATTGTTCAGTCTTGAGAAAAGGAGGCTGAAGGAGACCTCATCGCTCTCTACAACTACCTGAAAGGAGGTTGCAACGAGGAAGGTGTCGGTCTCTTTTTCAGGTGACAAGTGATAGAACCCAAGGAAATGGCCTCAAGTTGTGCCAAGGGAGGTTTAGATTGGATATTAGGAAGAATTTATTCATGGAAATAGTGGTTAGGCATCGGAACAGGCTGCCCAGGGAAGTTGTGGAGTCACCATCCCTGGAGGTATTTAAGAGACTTGTGGATGTGGTGCTTAGGGACATGGTTTAGTCGTGGTCTTGGCAGTGTTAGGTGATGGCGGGACTTGATGATCTTTCATCTTTTCCAACCTAAATGATTCAATGATTCTATGAATCAGGAGCAAGCAAACACTCGGTAGAAGTCTCATCAGGATGGTGAATATATTAGTACTTAGCCTAGTAGCTCTCATTGGTCCCAACCGTCAACTGCACGTCAAACGCTAAGCAATCGCTTTGCACTTCTAAATCACACATTTAAGCAAGTACGTTGCTTGCAGACACTCTTTGCACACTGTAAAAACTGTGCCAGGAAAATGACACGGAGAGGAGGAGTTACAGTCCACAGAGGTGAAATGTTTGAAAGTAATGAAGGAGAGCTCTGTTGCGGGACAGCAACTGCCAGTCTCAGAGCAAGCAAACAAACCCCTCTGCTTTAGCACAGCAAGATGTATTTTGTGTGAAATTTCTGTAATTTAAAAAGTGTTACCAAGAAATTGAAATAGCGACAGCACCATGCTGTCTGCCAGCTTGGATGAGATATTCAAAAACATCAGACACACAGCAGTCTCAACTAGTCAGCCTTAGTGAGATCTTTTGAAAAATCAGAATTCTGTGCAGGGGGGCAATGAGTACTTTTAAAAATCTAGTATATCTGATTACTGCTAATGTAGGCTGTAGCAAAAAGCTAGATAAATTTCCTGAGATACAATTTCACAGTGGTACATTCAATGCCTATACGTTCAGTGATGACACAGGACAGCAAATGCAGTTCTCACTCATTTTCTTCTGTCAAGACTATATGGCATGAAGGCAAGTCTCACACATGCCACATGCAAAAGACAACTGAGAAATGAGGTAAGAATCCTCCAGACAGTGCAACCCAGTAAAGGAATGGAATGAAAATGAAGTCTCCT
Organism: Anseranas semipalmata; assembly: GCA_013399115.1. Classification (NCBI taxonomy): domain Eukaryota; kingdom Metazoa; phylum Chordata; class Aves; order Anseriformes; family Anseranatidae; genus Anseranas; species Anseranas semipalmata. Next base: position 344,338 of record VXAA01004874.1, read on the forward strand.
AAAAACCAAATATGCTGCTAAAAGATCTTTCTTCTTCTTCAAAGTGTTACAAAAATATTTCTTATATAAAAAAAAAAAAAAAAATAGAGCTCTTTATTTTAAAGGTCATTTATTATTTGGATTAGATCAGCACCTGCAGGTCCTGTCTGAGATACTCCATGGTACACGATACACCTAAGTTTAAGAAAATATGGTGCATAGTTCAATGAGCTTACAATTTAAAGACAAAATGGATGTTTGAACTTAAACAAAGGTGCAAAGTGAAATTAAAATATAGTGATGTAGAAACTACATAGCTATTTTGTCACGGTATGAAATTTTCTATTGTGGTTTTAAGTTGGTCTTGCAAGCAAAAATTAAACACCACATAGCTGATGGAAATCAGTAGAAATCAGTCTTCCTTCTCTGCCTTGACACTAGAGATACTATAGGTATTTTGTAACTTCTGTGATTTGCCACCGCCTTTTCTTTCCTGTTAGAATCATTTTTTTCTCATCACTTGTGATTCAAATTAGGATTTCTTACATCTTCTATGGTCAACCAAAAGTCTTAACAATATAGAGCAGAATTCTCTTGGTTAGTATAACTTTTGGTCTTTATCTTCCTAACTGCATTCACTGAGCACCTGAAGTCAGTGGAACTTCACGAAATTTCCTGTGTTTCCTCCCCTCACTCACTTTTGCCTTCCTTACCAGATCTTCTGCACAAACCAGAGTCCCTGAGAGGTTCTAAAAGCGTCCCTTCAGGTGTACTTGTAAAGCCCTTAATTGTTTATGTTGCTTCTTAGTTAACAGCCAGTTATCAAATCCATAAAAAAGAAGCTTTGTAGTTGTTTTACATACATGAAATTCTGATTTCTGATGCATGTTTATGAAAAATCAGTATAACAGTTGCTCATGGCAAAGAACAGCAAGAAGCACTTTGGGACTATACTCAGTTTCCCCACTCCAAAGTGAAAATAACAGTCCAGGGTGTTTTAGCTTTCTCTTAACAAGCCAATACATAGACTACTTAATTCTTTTTTTTTTTTTTTTTTTTTTTTTGAAAATCCCCACCTCTCTGATAAAGGGTGATCAATGATAATTGATCTCAACTCCCTTTCTCCTCTACCCCCCCTTCCTGATGATATGCTAAAGCAATCCTTTGTATCCTGTCTTTGTCTCTCTCTTTTGCTCTTCAGCCTAGCCGGCAAGCAAATGGAGACCTTTAATTTCCATCACATGCTGCAAATTACAATATTGTTGTATTACTTTTCCCATAACAACATCAATAGAATTAACACCTCTGCTTCAGTCCTGAATTCCTGTCAAACAGGGCAGACATTGAACTCTGTGTTACCTCTTACACTCACTGCTGCTCTAATAATTATGCCCAGGGTTACAACATTTTTTGGCTCTGGGACAAAGGCCATTCCATAAAATATTTTGATGCATTTTCTTGCAGTCTGTTCTTCTGATCCAATCACAAACTATTTCAGAAGAGACAGTCAACGAACAAATATTGGTAGCTCCAGGAAAGTCACCTTACAACAGCTCAATCTCATGAGTTACATTCCCTTTGTTACGTACACAACATAAACACAAAATACTCAATTTTTCACCATGATACAGTATTAAATAAATATTTTCAGATCCACGTGGTCAGGTCTTTGTTTCTCTCTTTGATTTATCTGTCTTAGAACAATGGGGTAGGACATGGCTTTTCTCAAGTCAAGACTCCAGCTGACTGCTTTTATGCTCTTTTATGCTCCTGGATGGACAACTCCTCAAGTTCTTGACAGTAAAAGTTACATAAAACAGACACGTACAACAGTTTTATAACAATGACTGCAAATATGATCATGGGAAATATATTATTGACTTCCTCAAATTAAATGTTCGTTATATTACTGTACATACCATGCCAGCGTGCACCAAAAGTCACACAGAGGTAGCTGGGTCACACCAAAAGGCTCACAGAGTAGTCTGGGGCACATGAAAGAGTGTAAAAGGACCACGCTGGGGTCACACAGAGGCCCTCGGGGCACAAGCAAAGCTCAGACAATGTCTGCATTCATCCACCAAAATGCACGCTAAGGTGTGTGCAGGTGTTCGCCAAAGGGCTGCTGGGGCTGGGGGGCAGCAACCCATATGCAGAGCAGCTTGCTGTCCCCTGCTTGGGTTGACTTCAACCATACCGGTGGGAGAGGGAAGATGCCTGGCAGATGTCATCCTGTGATTTCTCCAGTGAAATACACACCTTTTGTTCTCCTACCACAAGTTGCTGTGGGACAACTGGTGCTTTGTATCTTACCCATCCCTCCACCAGCCAGTTGGGGCCATCTTGGAAGACCCCAGCTGGGTGCAGAATCTGCTCCTGTCTGTGCCAGCAGAGCCCCTAAGCACCCCACCAGGGCTGCTGGCAATGCCACTGCTGCCATGTAGCTCATGGGCACAGCACAAAGGGCAAGCATGGGTCAGGGGATGCCTGGGCAATCCCCCTGCACAAGCACAGCTCCTCCTCATTGAGCATTTTGGAGCACAGCCCCCTGGGCTCCAGGCCAAAGTGGGAGGCAGACCGCTAGGGAGGGAATGGCTGTGGGAGCAGCAGGCTGAGAAATCTGGCTCCCTGGGCCCTGCCAAGACCTTCCCCGCTTGCTGGGTGCCCCACGAAGGCCTTGTGACATCGCAGAGCCATCGGTGACAGCATTGTTGGGCTGCTGGCACCATCACCAACTCACTGTGCAGACAGTGGTGCTGCTGGTGACTGGCTGAGCTCAGGCCAGAGATTTGTTTTCCCAGAGATCGGAGCCGGGGATGGAGTAGTGTGATGCTCAGCCAAGGGCTCTTCGTGCTCTACGTGGCCTCTGTGTTCCTTGTCAGCCTCGGCCGTTCCAGCCGCCCCTCCTGGGCTACGGTCATGTGGGACATGGCTCCTGAGGACCTGGAGCAACAGGGCATTGGCACAGGGCGCCAGCGCTCCTACCTGCCCTACCCACTGGACCAGCTTTGGTCCTCCATTGCCCAGCTGAATGTAATCTTTGGGTCCATGGATGTGCTCTATGGGAGCAGCCCATGCCTGTGCCTGTGCCTGCTCGGTGGGGTTTTCCTTGTGGGGATTTGCTTATGGAGAAAAGCCAGGAGATGCCAGAGAGAGGTGAGTGGCAGAGGTCAGGCAGGCCAGACAGTGCCAGGTAAGGAGCAGGCAACTGCCAAGACCTTGAGTCAGCAATGTGTAGGATGAAGAATAACAGCCCACGTGGACAAGAAAGCCCTGGCAGTCTCTGCATCTTCTCCAGCCCTCTTCTCACCCCTAGGAGGCAGAGGTGGGTCTCATCCTCAGAGGAGGAAACAGTGACAGGTTGACCCACAAGGGAGAAAAATACAGAGCTTGCCTGAGGCTTTGTTCGCACAACCTGCTGCCTGGAGCAGTCTAGCAAGGCCTGAGTTTCTGAGGAAGAGGCCAAGCCCAGCCATAGAGGTCTCAGGCCCACAAGGGCCCTGTCCCTTTTCATCATGGCCCTTGCCCTGTTGTTTCCAGGAGATGAGCCAGACACCCTCAGCTTCCCCGGGGACTGGCTGCCAGGACGAGTGCTCCTGCAACAAGTCGATCTGCCAACTCAAGGCAAACCCTGCCTTGATGAAGATGTACCTGAAGCACGTGGGTCACTGTTACGTGCAGGAGTACATTCCCTGGAGACAAGAGGAGATGAAAACGTGGGAAGACGTGGAAGAAGAAGAAAATCTTTTCTCCGCCTGCCTGAACAACCACAGCTCCACTGTGGCTCCACAGGGGTGGGCGACTGAAGGGGATGCAGCAAGAGACGCTATCCCTGTGCACTGGGAGGACACTGCTACAGGACAAAAGAGGAGAGGGGAGCCATTCTACTCCAGTCTGAGTATGATGAGAAGGAAATAGCATCCAAGAGTCCCCAGTACTATTGTGTATTCTCTACTAGGAAATGTTCATAGTTTTCAGAATAAAATTATTTTCCATTTTATTAGAACAAAAGTGTGCATTTGCTCTCTCATGCTCTTGTAGTATAAGAGAGGGTGGTTCAAAACTAAGGACTTTTCTCCACCTTATTTTCTGGCGATGAGTTATTTTCTGCACATTGTGCTGCCCGCAGTAGTGAACTGTAACCCAAGAGAAAGAAAGATTCAGCAGTGTTTCAAAATGGTATTAACATATCTGGCATATTATCACAATCAAGAAATCTACCTACTGAATAGTCAAGAAAGGTATGAAGAAGAAAGCAGTCACCAGCTTACCATCAAATGCATCCACTGTGCAACACGTTAAAGTTACGAGACTTACATTAGGAAAGAATGTGCCCCAGGAAGTTACATATTTTGAGTTTACATCACTAAATGGAGAAAGATAGGGAATGAAAACCTCTTCCATTTAATAAAGAATGGTATTTGTGCGCTCATCTGTATGCAATATTGTAAAGTATGACAATGAATGAATATATTAAAAATACCAAAAAATATATAAAATGTGTTCTTTATTTACTCCAGAATAAAGAAAATTTCCAATAATAAGATTTTTAGTTATTTCGTTATTGCAATAAGAAATTCAACCCGATAAACAAAAGCAAAGCAAATTGAACTAAACACGGCACCTTTAATTTCTCTCTAGGTTTCTACCAAAACAACGTCAAAGTTTCAGCAGCTGTATTTAAACCACTTTCACACAAGTTATTGCCGCACACATGCACATACTGCTCTCATCTCCAACAATACATGTTTTATATGAAACCAGCTCCAAGCTAAACGTAACATCAAATGAATGTTCAAAGATACAGAGGCAAGTTACGCTGCACAGGGATGTTGCAAAGTGCCTCCCAACCAGAGAAAAATTGCATTCATACTAATTATGCAGGGTTCTCCAAAGAAAAAGCAGGAAACAAGGAGGACTGCATCAGCAGCAGTTAAAGCACAGTAACAAAAATCAGACCCCTCCTACACTGCATGTGAATAACATTATTCCTATAATTAGTCCCACTGGGTTAAGCAAGGCTGCTTTCCCATGCAAAGTTAAACACACATCCAAATGTCTGCACAGACCAACATAAAATTTTTCCAGTTCTTCTTACTAGTTCCACTGCCCAAACACCTCCTTTGTTGCTATCACCCCGCCGTGTACGCCTCTTCATTCACATGAAATGTGCCCTTGTCCTCAGCCAAGGTCACAGGTGTTGTAATTTAGTATCTGTCTTTGCCATTCTAAGTATTACTACAAACCAAAGCAGGGATTTAGGAAACCAACCCCTTAAGAGCTCTGACTTTCCATTGTAAAGAAGGGAAAGCCTCCCCACTCAAACACAGGGGCACAGGAACCCAGTTTACAAGAGGAGAGAGTGGGAGAGAAGCGCAGAGAGGTAGGTGCTAATACGACAGAAGTAGGGCTGGGGCGTGAGACTCCCTGCTCTCTGGCCAAGAATAAACTGGGCAGAATCTAATGTGAAATTCCACCATTTTCAGATTTGGGGTATGTTTAATGAGAGCAGCAATCTTCCAATGATTTATGTATGAGCATGTGCATGAATGGATGAATGGTTATGCAGATATGCAGAAACAAGAAGCCTTTTCGGGGGACTACAAGGTTTAAAAACCATTCCTTATACCATGAAAATTTCCTGCTGTGATGTATGTATCTTGTTGTGCAAAAATCATCAGAAAAATTAGCAATGGTGAATATCATTTGCAATATCACCAAAAGAGGAATCTTGCAGTATTTATAACGGTTAACAACATATCTCAGGACTTCTGGGCAGATTTTGTCAATACTACATAGTAGCTCTGCAGAGAGGAAAAAAAAAGAAAAAAAACACACACAGACACACTCCACTTTAAGCACTGATTTTACCATATCAATACCCTTCTGTAATGTTTCCCAGTTTGAACTATCGCTGTTAATGTACAAGATCTTTACACATCACAATCTTTAGTTCTACCAAAAGTTTTGGTTCAGTTATTTGAATCCTTTGTGAATACCTTCAGAGCAAGGAATAGAAAGAATAGGTCAGGACGAAACCTACAGCATTTTTTTTTTACATTTATTTTCTTATCAAAATTCTATTTCTGAGATGACTATTTTGAGATACATCTATTACAGTTGGTTTGAGAGAGAACATCATTGTTAAACAGTTGTTACAAACAGTAAAGCGGTTGCCTTCTCTTCACGCTATGACCCAAAAGGACTCCAATATTATTTCATACCCAATGGCCAAAAGAGTGAAATTTTTCAAATAAAATTGATACATCTGTAATAGATGCATGTGGGGGACTTCAATGCCAACCAAAGGTTTCTGAGAGTAAAGGTGTTTAGAGTTTAGGAAGGTATTTCACCCTAGTAAAAGTACTGAATGAAGTATGTAAAAGCAGGTTACTCCAGTTGAATAGACAGGACGCCATTTCTTAAATAAAAACAGCTTTAAGATTAGTGGTTTCATACTCTTAGGGTAGCTGGTTGTCTTCAAATCTGAACCCTATGAGCTTCACCTTTTAATACAAAGAAAGTGATTTAGTCTTCGAAGAAAAAGCATAGAAGAAAAACAGATGTGTTTTAAAGCCACAGTTACCTGACCATCCTGGAAAAACAACTAGTACAGTGAAAGTCAGATTAACAAATGTCTTTAGCAGACAGGAAAGTTAATGACAGAGATGTGCTCAACGCCCAACTTAATGACTGTCTTCCTAGTGCAAACAATATCCATGCCTGACCACCAGAACCACAATGCACACTCTGGGAAAGTACAGAATACCAGTGCAACTAATTCACTCTTATGCAGTTTGATCACTCATCCAGATATGACCAAGAAATATAAATGAACAGTGGAAGGATTTTTTGCTTGCTTTTTATTCTCACAAGACACTTTGAATACTACAGTAGTCAGATGAGCTAAAATTATCTATGATGCAAGAAAGAAACCTATTAGAAATTTGTCTACATATAAAAAAAAACATGCCATTTGTTCCCATTTATGGCACTTTTGATAACTTTGTGAACAGCAAGGAAATGAGTATTCAGCCTTGACTGGTTCTCAATTAGATCAACAACAGAGAGATCAAAGATCTACAGATTGCAGAATTACTACGGAAAGATTTGACAATTATTGATTGGCTTAAGCAGAATGGAGAAAAAAAAGAAACAAGTCATGGACATCTAATCCACTTTAAATAAACTGTAGAAAGAGACCGTAATACATTGTACAGAAGATATCAAAGTTTCACATTTGACAAAACTACTAAAACAGTTCAATGATTAAAAGAAAACTACTGAATAAAGAGGGGTGACTTTTGCCTTTTCTTACAGATTTGGCATTGTATTCAAGAACTTAAGAAGCAAAGCCCCATAAAACTACATGTCTCTCTAGCAAAGGGCTATATAAGAAAGTCATAAGATAATCAGCTGTCCACTAAAGGACGTTTTATACACAACATATACATACATTCCAGGAGGTTCTTAAAACACCTCGATGATATCTTCTTGGTGCGGGTACTAAGGGAACCAAATAGTAAAGATGCCCTCCTAGATCTGTTGCTTGAGAACAGAGAGGGTCTTGTGGGCGACGTGGCAATTGGCGGCCATCTTGGTCATAGTGACCATGAAGTGGTTGAGTTGAAAATTTTTGGTGACAGGAGGAAAACTGCCACCAAAACTTCAGCCCTGGATATGGGGAGAGCAGACTTCAGGCTGCTCAGGGAACTAGTTAGTAAGGTCCCCTGGGACACTGCTTTTGAACGCATCAGTGTTGGTCAATCTTTAAGCACTGCCTCCTAGAAGCACAGGATCAGGCAATTCCAAAATATCGGAAGTCAAGCAGGTCGGGCAGAAGGTCGGCTTGGCTGACCAGGGATCTTCTTCTGGAGCTTAGGCACAAAAAGAAAGTGTATGGCTGCTGGAAGCAGGGTCAGGCAACATGGGTGGACTACAGGGACACTTTTCGCGTTTGTAGGGAGAAAATT
>VXAA01004875.1:0-59035 GCA_013399115.1 Anseranas semipalmata
AATAAATATATATATTTTTTGTACTATTTTTAACGGAAAGCGACCGTTTCTGCTGAACAGCGTTCCGGCAAAGAGGAGTGTCTGCAATCATCAAAGTCCCCGCAGAGCAAAAGGCTCCGAGCGCATTTTGGGGCGTTTTCTGCTCCTTTGGGTAGCAGAGGAGGAATGGATGCACGCAGAAAGGGTGAAGCAACAGCCAAGAGCCGCTGTGTAGTCATAACGTGGATGCTTCACCTACTGACATTTTAAGAATCGGGTTTACCCTTGCTCAGAGATGGCTTAAAATACATCGTGCTATTTTTAAAAGCGTCCCCCCCTGCCTATAGTAGACCTCGCTGATGTGAATGGAAATAACGTGACTAAAGGCAGGCCTGAACTCAGCCAGAAAGGCGCAAGATCCAAAGTAATCTAGTTACAGCTACTGTAAAACTTGGTATGGGTGCTTTTATCTATTTAAGAACATCGTCGGAATAGCCCGAAACACGATAAATGCCCTCAGAATTGTAAAAGCCATTGAAATTCAGCTGGAGCTGGTAACAGCAGAAATATTTTGAAATTACTCCAGTACAGATAGGGTTGAAAATCATAATCCTGTTCGTGATGCAATATAATCATACGCCGAGCAATTAACTGTAGTATCACAGAGGATTATGACTTGAAGTGAGGAATAAGTAACATGAGCAGATGGACTCTTAAAATACCCTGTGTTCATATGAATGGGAAAACAGGAAAGGAGGACTGGAAGAAATGTGCTATAGAAACAATACGGCCTTCAGAGGAAATGGTCTTTAAAATATTCTATAGGATTTCTTCAGGTCTCACGCAGACTAAGTTCACTTTTTCTTGGGGAGCCAACGCTGAGGTGCCCCAGAGCAGTTCCTACGGGTGTTTTGCTCTGACTTCTTAGGTCCAGCCTCAGCTGTGAAAGAACACAGGGCAAGGTATGAAAACAATAAGTATAAATCGCCAGTAAAAAGGCCATTTTGACAAAATAGCTGTTATACGGCAAGAATAAATACGCGAGTAGAACATTAAGGAGACAGCAGAGTCAAAGTGAGTGTTTTGACATGGGGGGGCCTGGTGAAAAATAGGGGGTCGGAGGGGGCTGAGCCAGGAGCCTGGGTGGAATTTATGTGTGATGGCAGAGTGGGAGCCTGTGAGAACCAGAAATGAAAGTAAAAACTGAGAGTGAAGTGGAGATGGTGGAAAAAACTCTCACACCTCTCTGTGGCTGGAAACCCCTGAGACAATTCATAATGTCACGCGTGCCCGCGTCACCTGCTGCATGTTATATTTCCAGGGGACATCTGCTATCTCCTTTTTGGTGGGCAAAAAGCTGTCCAAAAACTGCAGCTATCTTCAGAAGTGTCTGCTGAAATTTTCACTTGACCTTTCCACAGCTTTGCTGGTCTTCCACCGGTGAGAAACGGGAAAGCACCTCTGCATGTCTGATAGCATCCGCGCACAGATCCTGGCTCCACAGCTGCCCTGAAGGACCCCAGCACACAAAATCAGGCCCACGCTTCAGAGACAAAAAGAAATGGATTTGCCTTATTAATAGAAGGTCCAGAAAAGAACCGTGTTACTTTTTCATCTCTTTCAGCGGCTGTAATTTCTTTAACAATAGGAGGTGAGATGTGTGTAGGCAGAAGCTGACAGTGTTTCTGCAAGCTGCGCAGCACTGACTACATTAACAACATCTTCCTAGCCCCATCCTCCAGGCCCAGAAAGACTCATACGGGGCACTGACGGGCACCTTCTCAGTGGAATTCCCCATCGTGAAGGAGAAATGCAGGCATCTGGGGGGCCACTGTGGCTTGTCTGTGTACCGTGGTGAATATGGAGACCCGCATACACCTCCTGGTGTAGCCACAGGGGGACCGGCACCACCGCAGGTCCCAGCACTGGTACCCCATCGCTGCAGCCCCAGCCATGGGCTACAGGTCGCTATGGAAAAGTGCAGCCTGCTTATTCCCAGCAGGAAAAGGGACATGCACAGAGGGAAAGAGCAGAAAATTAAATGAAGAGAAGGCTGCGGAAAGAAAGTGTTACACTGATATGAAATTACTCCCTCAGCACTGCAGTGGGTACCGCAGCCCTCACAGAAACCCACTGAAATCCCAGAAAATATGTTATGTCACCAAGAGAATTAGGACAAAGCCTGAACTGCTCCTTTGGCTTGGACTGAGAATACCAGGCTTCAACTCAAACTGAAGGAGATTTGAAACTGTCCTGCCCAAGATCTAGTGTTAGGAAGTTCATTTTATTTTATTTTATTTTATTTTATTTTATTTTATTTTATTTTATTTTATTTTATTTTATTAATTGTGAAAACCAGACCCTTTAGATGCTGAGCCTGCTTCATAGTTGATTTTTTTTTAACTGACAGTGCATACGAAATCAAGCCGTTAGTGAAACCAGAATATTAACTATTTTTAAAGGTGGTCTGGCATACATGCATGTATTTGTATATATTAGTCCTGCTTTATCTTTACTCTCTGTGACTGTAAAATTGAAAGTGGCATCAGGAGTGAAACATGGGAACACATATTCAACTAATTTTGAATACAGAGAACAAAATCTTCATCACCAGCTTTGGTCTTTCCATCACACATAGTCTTTACTTTTTTTTTTTTTTTGCTTCAGGATAAAATTACCACAGCTGTTAATTTAACTTTGTTTACAGACACTTTCCCTTTGCAGTCCTTTCAAACCATCACAGTTAGTTGGATATCAAATATTAGGCTGTTATCAAACAGGGCAGCCCTTGATTAGTTTATTCTTAACTTCATAAAACTATTCAGACAGTACACAACTATTTACAATTTCAATACCAGCTACGTAATGCTAGATATTTCTCGTGTTTAAATACGTTACCTGTCAGTTAATCTAAGTCCCATTGAAGCAACCCTCCCAAATATGAGTAGAGTTTGAATCAGCCCTTCCTGCACAGATGAACATTTTTGATGGGAATGGCTGGGATCGACCAAGTCCACACCAGCAGTTTTGGCATTCCTTGATAGGAGAGAGTTTTGCCCAGCTGTGGATTAAGGGTGAATTACAGGAAATCTGCACTGATTTAAGTGCGTGATAAATGAGGAGATCTTGAAGGCTCTTGTGAAAGATAAACAGTTATTTTTGAAAGCCTGGTTAATTTAAATTTCTCTTCAAAAAGAAAAAGAAAAGCCATTTCAGAACAATTGGCCCCGAAAGACCCTCCATGGCCTCTGCATTCTCTGAATTTTCTGTTGCAATTATCAGATTGTCAAGACATCCCAGCTCTGCTTGATTAAGTCCTCTTTAAAGCATTTGGGCTATTTGCAACCGCTTAATGATCCTTTCAGGTACCCACACTGTCAAGACTTTTCTTTAATTGTCAAAGCCTTGATCTTTAGAGCTGGATGTGATCACAGCCTCCCCCGTAGGGTAGCTCCAGCCCTTCTACCTAACTGCCCAAGAGAGTGTTCCCTTCATGGAAACCTTCTTGAACCAAGGCCCCGATCAGGATTGAATGCCATGTGGGAGGCAGTGGGAGGAATCTTTCTCGGTACCCACGTGTGTGGATGCTGGGGGATCTGCAGAGCCTGCAGATCCATGCAGACCTGCAGCAGGAAGAAGCTCCAGAGCGCGAGCGCAGCTGGAAGGCAGGAAAGGTTTGAAAGCTATTATGCAGCTTTCCTAGTAACGTCCAAGAAAAATAAATGGCCCCTCCTGTAGCAACTTCCTTGCAGGTTTGGTATGAAAGCAGAAGAGCACCGACCTCACTGTAGTTCTCATGGCACGTCCTGTGGAGGCACAGCTTCAGAAATATCTGACTGTATCAGATATTATCTGGAGGAAGGAATGTGTCAGCTGACAGCGAGGCTGGAAACTATTGAAACTATTGTCAGCTGGGCCATTATTATAATTATCTCTTGTCTCTTCGAGAATTAATATCCAACTAGGCTGTCCCTTCTACAAACAGGTGAGAGTATATAACCCTTCCAGGAATAATGCACCTGGTTGCAAAATAGCTGCTTTAGAGATGAGGCATCTGATTGCCACCAAATTAACAGGTTCAGCCACAGAAAAACATTCTGGGAAATAAAGTAGTCCTGTAGAGAGAGAATCAGTAAAAAAAGAAGATATGTACATGCTTTGAAAAACAGTGGGCATTAGAGATGTTACTGGTCTTGTTCCAGCTCTTAGCTGGTTGTGTTTGGTTCTTCAGGGAGGTGGAAAGACACATGCAATCAGCTCATCTGAACCGATGCAAAGTACGCAGCTCTGGTCGAAGCTGCTGGTGAAGACTGGCTGAGCTCCACTGGCTGGCTCTGTGCTGAGCAAGCTTGAGAGCGCTCATGAGTTTTGTTCATCTTGCTCAGTGGGTGAAATGATGATGATCTTGTCCTCAATCACCTCATTAATCGCAGAGCTCCTGTTTGCCAGTGTCTTTATGGGAGGGAGGAAGACGAACTTGTCGCAGGAGTTGTGGGTATTTACAAGAAACATTTCTGGCTTAAGTGAGGTGTCTGTGCTCCATGAGTTTCTGCAGTCATGTTGTGTCGTCTTCGGCCTGGTTTATGGAAGTGATCAATCACATTTAAAAATGATGTGAGCTGGGACTGAGCACAGTTACCCTATAAGTGCAGTCAAGCACAAATCCTTTCCAGTGCTATCCCGTTAAAGTTAACTTTCTCACCACACTCAACCAAAATGATGCTGACTCCAACACTAAGAAATACAAGTTAAAAATTAAATGTATTTATCCTCTGCTCAAGGCAGGGTGATGCTGACACCTTTCTCATGGGTACTCACCTGCGCAAAGCTTTTCAGAGCAGCTGCTCACACTGCACAGCACGCTGGTGGGGAGCATATCATCAAACCTATTCCTACAAAGGCATCAGGTGGTTTCTAGCTCTTCACACCTAAAAACTTGTAAGTGCATTTAGCTGTCATGTTCTCCTGATGATGCCAGATGGCCAATAACCCTAACTTCTCTCTAGCTTTACTTTGTTGTGAAGTTAATTCTGAATCTGTTCGGGCATATGTACCAAGTATAGCAAAAGTACTGCCTTGCCTAGATAAGGGCTTGCACTTTCCAAGGTTTGCAAGACCCAACAGTCTCACAGCATGCCACCTGGATTAAGGGACAGCACTGGAAAGTGTGGCCTAAGCCATTAGTGGTAGTCATATCATCAGGACTGGGTTGTGCACTGGTACAGCCCTGTGGTCCTCCAAGCTCTTTGTATGACTCTTAGCATCACTTTTGTTACTTCCAGTGTAGTTTAGTTTACCAGCAATTGGAGCAAATTCAGAACTGTCTAACAGCACTTAGGCTAGATGTCTTGGGGAGATGAAGCATTCTTATCTGTGGCTGCTGCTGCATTTTAAAATGAGCATAAGAGGGGGAAATACATCCATGAACATTTGCTGCCAGTATGGATTTAAAAGCAAAACACAGTCAGAAAGGCTACCAAAAACTACTTCACTTGGCTGATAACTCAATTTGTTGATAAGAAAGAGGGAGTGTTTTGTCTCTCTGTATCAGATAAGGGACTTATCACTCCCTGCACTGCTGATGATGAACATGTTCATCTGGCAGATAGTGGCAATAACGCTGCATCTCCTCCTTGCACTGCAAGACATATGCTGCATCAAATGAAATTAAGGGAAATGGATTTAAAACACTTCTTCGTAAATGCTTTTTAAACCAATTTATAATTAACCCGTGGAACCTCCTGCTGCATTTTATTACAAAGGGAAACACCACACTTGAAAGTGGATGTTTCCTGTGAGCAATAATACAGGGAGGTAAAATGTATTAAAAGAGGGGAGAAAGGAAATCATTGCTATGGGCTGGGATTACTTAATTGTATTGTATTTTCTTACTACACTATGCAAATGTAGGACATTGCTAGATACAGAAGTATTTCTGGTCTGGTTGGCATTTTTATTCTCATATTGTGCAACTAAACCCACACAACATTGGGTTCCAGCATTGCCAGGAGAGCAAGTCTGTTTGGGAGGGAGACACCTGCTGCCACAGCTGTTTTCTGAGATGTTTAAAGCACAATTTGATCCTGCAGAGCAGAGAAAACCTTAATGGGCATGTGCTTATATCTGTGTTTTGTTGCCCAGTTGGGGAGACCTCATCAAGAAGATGGCAGAGAGCATCGCAGCACTACCCAGACTAACCATCCCAGGTCTGCTGGCAACACAGGATCTTAGCATGAGTGCAGAGCCACATGAATGCCGTTTGCTTCCATTGCTGCAGGTGGTGAGGATGGATCTGTTGCTCTGATCTGTTGGTATCTGTTGGTATCTGTTGGCACCTGGATCTGTTGGTACTCACCAATGCAAATCAAGGCAGTGGGTCTGCATTGATCTGCTCCTCAGGGTTAAGCTTGAGCTTCAGTGTGTGTGCTATTCCAGGCTTTGACCCTGTATGAGTTGTGTTGCTTCACTGTGCCTGTTCCTCCTTGCCTTGGTTAAGTTTGTGCATGGCAGAAACTGGGCTGAATCTCCAGAAGTGGCATTGATAGGTGACTGCTGAGACCCAGCTCATCAAACTCTGTTAGCAGGGAATTAGCACCACAGCCCCCTACTTGGAAAATGCTAAAATGGTTGGACCTATTTTAGCCTTCCTACTAATTGGTCCCTCTGTATTTTTTTCTCTTACTTCAGAAAACTCTTGGCGTTGCCAAGTCCAGTCATTCCTCCCTCTGACGTTCACACTCTGTCCCTTTCTCAAACTGGGGAGGGTTACAGAGGGCTACAATTATGTCTGCAGTGGCAAGAAAGGCTTTGATCAGAAATTGGCCTGACAAGCAGTGTGCTGAGGGATTAATGCAGAACTGACTTCATCAGCAGTTGAGAGCTCTGTGGAGGAGGAATTTAGGTGCTCCTTACACCCTCAACAATGCAAAGCAGCCGTCATCAACAAGGTGTTCCCCAGAGGATGCTAATCACTCTCCTCCCTCTTGATCAGCAGTTAAGAGTGTCTCTCTACTTATCACCTAGTCAGAGATGGCAGAGGTATTTCTTAGAAGATAAGAACATTATTTACACCCAGCCTTAGAAAGGAAAGAAGAGGTCCTGAGTGAGCTGCAACCATTGTTGTTGCTGTTATCATTTGTATTGCAAAGGCACTTAACCATGCCCAGACCCCAAGGTGCAGGGCCAAGTATGCTGTACTGACAGTACTGCCTGTCTTTGCTCTAAAAAGGCTTGTGATATGTGCAACAGGGAGTGGGGAGGGAGATTTAGGGTGGCAAAATAAATTGTCCCACACAGGATGCAGGAACACAGTGAGGGAGTTGAGGAAGCACCAAATTTTCTCTATTCTATTGTGGCCTGGGCGATTGGGAGCAGGAAACATCTCTGCTTCCTATTCATTTCCATTGGGACTTATCTGCAGATCCAAACCATGCCACCTAAAGGATCGAGGGTAATCCTCCTGTACCAATGCGGCTCTGGTCTGGTTCTTCTAAATGTAGATGTATCCTCCTGTGAGTGTCATGAGATGAAAGGGGAATGAGGTGGATCTCACTGTTGGTAAGATCAGAAACGAAAAAACAGGGTATGCTACATCCAGGACCATCTATCTCTGCTTCCTATTAAGGACTGTGTGATCTTTTTACTAATTGATTGATTTATTTTTCAGTAGGCTACCACAGAAATTATATGAGTTGATACTACTAAATGCTTAAGAAAATCAAGTTGTATCAACACATGTGATTAGAAGTTTAGGTAGGTAGGTATGCCAGTCCCCACAAATAATGTGCTAACACAGCTAATATGTTTTTAGTGCTCTGACATTTAACCAGAAAGTATCTCTGCCTTCAGTTCATGCTTTTCTCAGCTTCTCTTATTATTTTTTACCCCAAAACTAACAGAGAATGATCCTCAATGAAGCCAAAGGCTATGTGTGTGTGTGCATGCAATGGGATTTAGTCATGATATTTCCCACTTGGAGGTAGAAGATTAGCCTTACATTTACATGTTTGGTCATTTTCTCCTCCACTGCTGTTGTACACCTTCCTCAGAGTCCCTGAAGCTGCTGTTTGCTAAACATTGAGTAGATGGTGTTCTCCAGGAGTCCAGGAATGGGAAATCTCCTGGATTACTTTGCATTATGGGGATTCCTGACTGCCCTTAGCTTTTCTGTACTTGGGAAATTGGAGAATCAATTTGTAGGTCACTCAATTAAAACAACAGAGACTAAAGGGTGTAGGTGTGTTACATGCCTGCAATATTATGGTCGAGACAGATACTGAGCACGTCTAAACCATCAGACCTCAGTACCTGGAGTACCGTGGCAGCTCAGAGCTTACACAAAGTTCACTTGCCTTGCTTTGCCCACACAGGTTTTACAGCCTCTCCTGAGATTAGCAACTGGTGAAGAAGGGCCTGTACCAAAAGCTGGATAGCTCCGAGATGCCTCAGATAAGACCGTGGATCGCTGCATTGGTGCTTCGCACAAATGCTGTGGTGCAGACCTTACTGCCAAGCAGATTAGCACTGCTGGGAACACAAGGGAGAGATCTGGGGGAGGAAAAGGGGTGGTCATCCACCCAGACGTGCTGGCAATCTTTATGAATGACTTCTGTCCCTGGCACAGTGCTAACACTGGTAGTTAGCTTCAGCAAGTCATTTGCTTGGCAATGCCAGCTGTTACTTATAGATGTCCCTGTGCCATGGGGGACACACGAAGACTTCTTGGCCACCCTGGGAGAGGCCAGCAGTGAGGACTGATTTCTCAGTGTTTCTTTCAACTGCCCAGGGACCCCTTTGCACCTTCATAACCACAGATGTTAATGAACATGTCTGTCTCCCAGATAGCAGTGTATAGGAGAGACTGTACCACTGAAGCTAACACACTGGAAATTCAGACCTCAGCTTGCCTTGCTGATGAGATGGGCCACCTGAGGAAGAGCAGAGGAAGTTTTCTTGTCCCTTCTGCCACCTCTCTTTGACCTTGCAGCTATTTCAGGGCCTGCAGTAAACTATCTTGCTGCAAACTTACACCTTGTCTATGTATCACACGTACACATAAAACTGTGTGATAACTAGCTCATATATTCATTCCTAAAGTGGCTACAGAGAGATTTAATGTTGTTTAACTCATCCACTCTCACTGCTCCCTTTGTATTACATCATTGCCTGTAGGCAAAGACTTTGGTTAAGCTAGAAATGCTGGTAGTTTCTGCACAGCTCCATTATCTGGACCAAGTGACTGTTTAGTGGCTTGGAGTGGGAAAAGTGAGGGAAAAATCATGATGACTGCCTCTATTCAGGCAGAAGAAGGGAATTCTGCGAGGAGGTCACTGCTGTACACCAATTTTGGGTGCTACGTAAGTAAGTGGTGAGTGTGCACCAGGCGCTGGTGCTAGCTCAGCTCCTCCGAACATGACAAAGGCCCAGATGCAAACTCTGTGGCCTAGCCCCACATTAATACATTCCCAAACACTGATTAAGAATGGTGAATGAAGAGAGAAATGCAGGTTAATGTAGCAAGCGACATTTTCCAGACTGCTTGCCAAATTAATGCTTTGGAGGTGGCTGTAAATAGAGGCCAGAAGCCTGCAGACAAGCGAGCTGGAAAGCTTGGGTTGGTAGAAATCTGCTTCTTGCAGAGGGAAGACAAAAATAGGTTGCAGGGTGAAAGGCTGTGGGCTGGAGAAGTGTCCAAAGGTGAGTGGGAAGGGAAGTCTGGGACATGGGGATGGTTCAATACCATTCCTGAGGGCGGACTTTGGTGCCCCTGGTTGCCTTAGGCAGAATCTGCTGGGAAAAAGATGGAAGTGTGGGTAGCTTGGAGCTCAGAGGCATTCCTCAGGGTGCTTGTCAGCTCAGTGATGCTCTGTGGGTCCAACCAGCTGATCCCACTCTTGATGGGGAGCTAAAGAGGGGTTCTTACATTCCCAATCTCTGTGCTGGATTTCCACTCCCTAAGTAATCCCTTTTTTTACAGCAAGCCCCATAGGCAAGGCTGCATTCCATTTCCACCTACAATCTCCTGATCTGGAGACCAAGTAGGTAGTTGGGAAGAGCTTTCACTTGGTAATGGGCCGTTTGTGTGATTCCTGCAGCTGGAGTGATGCAGGATTGACTTCAGCAGGCAGGTGAGAGATTTATGCTCTGCAGTGAGTCAAGAGCTCTGTGAGCTAAAAGCCAGCACGGTTTCTCTCTTCAGTCCAGCAGTTCTGCCCTGTCATTATTGAGGAATCGTCAGCCTCATGACATCAAAATATATTGCTTGGCGATTACACTCCATGGGGCTGCCCATCTCCTCTGCTCCCATTTCTGCTGGATGCAATTGTTTATGCTTCTTTTAGTGGTTTGACATCTTTGAGTGGAAGGGTGTAGGGGAGCAAAGCAGTGCAAAGGACAGGCTTTTGGAAAAGGAGAGAGCATGATGCAACATTACTGTACAAGAGGGAAGCAAACAGATCGACTTCAGCTTAAAATATTTACAGTAAAGCTGTTGACTTGGAATTCTGTCGCAAATTCCTGTTTCAAACTAGGTTCCTTGAAGGCTTTGCTGAATCTCACAAGCCTTTGGGGCAGGCCTGTCATATTCAGTACATTTCTACAGGCTTCTTTTCAGTGGCTCTGGTGCAATTTTCAGATTGTTGCAACTCTTTCTGGTCTAAATGAAAAGGCCCCAGTGTCCCACCAAGTACCTGTCTGCTTGCTCTGGCTGTGGCTCCACTAGCATCAATATCTGAAATTGTATTGTAGAGGTTAGAGAAGGGATTGTATACTTTCCAAAAGGACAAAACTGATTTCCTCAGCTCTCACCATGAAAGGTATATATATATATATTTTTTTTCCCCCATCCTACTTTCATGACTTGAATCATAGAAAAGTTTAGGTCAGAAGGGACTTCCAGAAGTCAGCTAGCCCTCGCTGAGGTTCTGCCTGTTGTCTTTCAGCATAGGTACTCCCTTCTTGCCATTGTGTGTGTGCGCATGTGCGTGCGTGTGTGTGAAATTTCTCAGTGCTTTGCAGCACTTGTTTTCTTTCTTCTATTTTTGTCCTCCCCTCCATTGTTTCCCATGTCTACCTCCAGGGGAACAGCGTAAGATGAAGTTGGTCACCAGGTGATGGGTCAGAGTTTGTGAGAGTTAGTACCAACCAATCAGTTTCAATTTGTTCTGAAGTTACAGTGTTCCCATATAATTTTTTCCTTTACATTCCCTACTATCTCTCCTTCCCTCCTCCCAGGGCACATGGATCCTGGAAGCTCTTCTAGACATTTATGGTATCATAAAATGTATGCAATCACTAATGTGAACACAAGCAATGTGCTGTTTCATGTATATAGGGTTGAAGTCATGAATGTTTCCTTGCCCAATCAGAGCTGGAATAAATGCAGTAGGAAGACAATTTAAGGTCAGAAGGGGATGAAACACCAGTGAATTTAGGAGTAGCTCAGCTTTATGGCAAGCCCCAAGCTGGGTCTCTGCAGGTAGACAAGGACAACTAAGATTTGCATAAGTCTTGGTTTACCCTAACTGAAACAGGAATGAAAGCTACGGTAGTTTTTTTGGACTGATTCCAGACAAGAAAATAGGCAAGGTCAGCAAGTGCTTGCTCGTAGCTGTGAGGGTGGCTCTGAGTGGGGAGGGGAGCCCATCTGTCCGTTTGCCTTGGGCTCTGCAGGCAGCCATCTGCCTTAATAGCCGAGCTGTGAAAAGCACAATCTCTGCAGGACAAAAGCAGGAGCAGAGGAGGAGCTGGGACCACCTATCTCACCCACAGCACTTCATACTGGGTGGCTGTCAATGTCAACCTGAGGATGGGTGGTGTCTGGGTGCCACCAGGGCACAGCCGCACTAATGGCACAGTGATCAGGGCCATCAGGGAGGATTCAGTTTGGGTGGTATTTGGACCTGGCCTCCACTACATTTAGCAAAGAAGGGCCTCAGTGGGATCACTTCTGTGTCACTTCAGGGGTAGGGAAGCATTTTCTTCTTGGCAGAGGACCGGTGTTTTTCTTGGCTTGCTGAGAAGCAAGCTCCTCGTGACTGTGTTATCACTAGGCTGTGCCATAGGGAGCGGCCGCGTGGTTTGGGTGTCCCCAGGAGATGTGGCCAAAGCATATTATAAGCATGGTATCTCATGGGGATATGGACCTCACGGGACTGGTGAACTGCACGGACTTATGTCCCCACATGGAGCTTATGTCCAATGTGTGCTTTCTGCAGGCTAATTGGAATAATTCTTGGAAAATGGTTCAGTATCATGATCAAACCCCGTTCATTAGGTGGCTAGTCTTGAGGAAAGCTTGTTAAAGGAAAACCTCCCTGTTCTGATCATTTTAACATAGCATGCTCTTTACTCAGCTCAGACCTGAGACGTAATGAGCTGGTTTACAGTTCAGTTGCGTCTATATTAAAGCAGTATTTGCAGCTTGCATATTAAAGTAGGTGAAGATCTCTTTTAATTTAGAGTAAATCTTTAGGAAGTCCACTGTTATTAATAGCTTACTCCAATTTTGCATGAAATCAGGGTGTAAGCCGTTATAGAAGATTCAGGAATTAGATTTTTTTTATATGGTGCATTATACCATTACCATTAATACTAATGCATTATACTGTGTAGTATAACTATAATCTATCTTAAGAATCACACCTTTTTTCCAACAGAAATTGGACTGTCTTGGCTGAACTTAAATCCCTCCCCAAATGACATAAATGAAACCAAGAAGAATAGAGAGTTATGTCTATATAATTTTATCCATTTGTGTTCTTGCCTTATGTTACTGGGAAAATGCTTTCCCAAGTAGGTCGCTTAATTTTAGAAGAATTAGTAACAGCTATATCACTATTTATTTCTGGGTATTCACTGGGGCTCTGCAACACATCAAATAAAAAAAAAAAACACAAAAACAAACAAACAAAAAACGTTTTATTTGTTCAGAAATGAAAATATATAAATCCTTGTCTCTTGCACCCCAGTTGGGTGGTCTAAAACAGTCCTGCACTCTACAAAAAAACAAACAAACAAACAAAAAAAAAATAATATATATGTATATACATATGTATAGCCTTGCTGCTTAACCCGTGCTGTGCCAGACTTGTCACTGGAGAAAACATGCTGTGTGAACCCAAGCTGCTGGAGCTCAGCATTGCGATCCACAGTGCAGGTGATTAGAGCTGGTGGTAAGCAGGAGTGGCGTCATCAGCACAGGCATGGAGGATGCTATCTCAGCACATTCCTCCTAGTCTCTGCTGGGAACTTTCTGCAGGTGCAACTGCATCTGTTGGGGCCTGAAGTGGTGGGCACTCTCCATGCCACAGCTTTTCTGGCAGAAATCCTTTGCATTGTTGCAGTTTCTATAGACAAAATACCACTTTTAGTAGATCTTTTCCCATGGGGAGTGGTTTCCCTGCAGCGATGCAGTAGTTCTAGGAGTGCTTTATTTACTGCTGAGAAATACTGATATTCCTGAAGGCTGGAGCACTGTACATGCAGCCTTTGCATGGCACCTTATCACAAAAGAAGGTATTTGTGATATCACTTATTTTACCATTCCTGAACAAAATAAACCACCCAGGCAGCAGCCTCTGGAGCTGCCCCTGTGCTGAGGACATCTGCCAGCAGAGCTATCTCAGTCCCAGATCACGCCTCACCACACCTCCCTCCAGCATAGCTGTGGCTGCGCAGGTTTGCCGGGCAGGTTTCTAGCATACTGCTGTGTCACCAGTAATTGCCTGGATAATTTTTAACCTCACATGGGATTGGTTTATCAACAGCAGCTGGCCAAATAATAATATACACTGCTCTCTATGAAAACTGGGTCAGCAGGATAGTACTCCTTTTTATGTCCCGTCAGGCTTCTCCGATTTACACCTAGGGTCAGACTTCAGGGAGAAAGATGTTTGAGCTAATGTGAGCAGCTGTCACATCTCCTCAGATGATGCCACCTTTCTAATGTATTTACTTGCCTCTAATTTTGCATCATAATGTTGGCTATGATATAATCATTGCTTCTGACAAAACAAGAAAGGAGAGCCCAAAGGAAAAAATATTGATATTTATTTAAAATGAAGCATGATAGATAAATGCATGCCCTCATTATGTCAGGGCACGAAGAAGTGTGGACTTCCAGCACTGCAGCTTTCCAGGCAGAGATCCTAAGGGCCAATGAGGTTACATTGGCAATACTGCACGTTTAGGAGCATATCTTCCTTTGCCCATGGGTTGTGGTTTTCCCGCAATAGTCTAGTGTGCACTATGTGTATGGGTGATACATCTAGGAAAGCTGTAAGGTCACAGAGCTGGTTAGCTGGTAGGACTGTGATCATTTCCATTGGGATGGAGCAGCTATTAGCTTCAATTTTGGAATACCAAAGGCTGAGAACTGCCATCAGCCCAGCAGTTCATTGTATTGGGCTTATGCAGCAAGGGTTTGGTAGCAGGGTGGCTGCAAGGGTGGCCTCTGTGAGAAGAGCCCAGCAGCTGTCCCGTGCCAGATAAAAGCCAGTTCCAGCCGGCTCCGAAAGGGACCTGCTGCTGGCCAGAGCTGAGCCAGGGAGCGACGCTCGTTGTACCTCTGGGAGAGCAGATTTAAGAAAGGGAAAAAAACTGCTGCGCAACAGCAGCTGGGAGAGAGGAATGAGAAATGTGAGAGAAACAGCCCTGCAGACACCCAGGTCAGTGCAGAAGGAGGGCAGGAGGGGCTCCAGGCGCCACAGCAGAAGTTCCCCTGCGGCCCATGGAGAGGCCCATGGTGGAGCAGGCCGTCCCCCTGCAGCCCATGGGTACCCCACGGAGCAGATCTCCACGCTGCAGCCCATGGAGGAACCCCTGGTTGGAATAGGTGGATGAGGCCTGAAGGAGGCTGCAGCCCATGGGAGCCCCCACAGGAGCAGGCCCAGGCCGGAGCTGCAGCCCGTGGAGAGGAGCCCACGCAGGAGCAGGAGGCCTGGCGGGAGCTGCTGCCCATGGGGGAGCCGCCGCCCGTGGGGGAGCCATGTTGGAGCAGTTTGGTCCTGAGGGATGGGCCCCGTGGTACGGACCCATATGGGAGCAGTTCTGGAAGAGCTGCAGCCTGTGGGAAGCCAATGCAGGATCAGTTCGGGAAGGACGGCATCCCGTGGTAGGGACCCCCCGTGGAGCAGGGGCAGAGAGTGATCGTGAAGGAGCGGCGGAGACGCAGTGTTAGGGACTGACCGCAGCCCCCATTCCCTGTGTCCCTGCGCTGCTCAGGGGGAGGAGGCAGAAGAGGGTGGATGGAGGAAGGTGTTTTTAGTTTGCTTGTAGTTCTCACTGCCCTAATCTGTTAGTAATAGGCAATAAATTATATTAATCTGCCTATGCTGAGTCTGTTTTGCCCATGACGATAATTGGTGAGAGATCTCCCTGTCCTTGAGCCTTTTTTCATCGTATTTTCTCCCCCTCTTCCTCTGAGAAGGTGTGGTGGAGTTCAGCTGCCCAGAAGGATAAAACCACCACATTCACCTATCCAAGTCCCAATATTGGTGACTGCTGAAGAGGAAGGAGTAGGAGAGAGTCAGTAAGAACATGCCCCTAGAGTTTGTTTCTTTCTAATGTCCACCAACACATGGTTGGCTCCTGCCTTCACATTTTCCTTCCCTGGTGAGCGCAATGCTGGATCTTGATAAGGATCTCACACTTTTTGGATTCTGGTTTATTCCTCTGTCTAACCATCTGTGTCTGTGCCAGCGCACAAAGCAGGCCAGGACCTGCTCCAGCCCAGAGGGCAAGGGGCATGGCATGGCTTGTGCTCAGGGAATTGCACCTTCCTTCTCCCCAAAGCACGATAGCCTCTTCCATAAGGTTGACTGGGAACCTGTGGCTGAGCTTCATTTTCTGGTGTGACCAGGGATCTGTGATGAGAATGAGATGTGCAGGTGTTTTTGCTCTTAAAATATCCAGGTGCTTAAGTGCAATAGCCTCTGGTTTACTAGGAACTCTCGAGCTTGTGTGCTGGGAGACATGGTAGGGAGCTGTAAATTCTCTGCACTATGAATTCTTTTATACGCTCCCACTATGTCAGTCCCTGTTGGCATAGTCTCTGAAGGAAAGAGATGCAATCTCTTCTATCTCTCCCCATGCTGACGTCTTTCTGCACCGCTCATCGTCCTCATCAGCTGTTCC
The DNA here is from genome assembly GCA_013399115.1 of Anseranas semipalmata. Lineage (NCBI taxonomy): Eukaryota > Metazoa > Chordata > Aves > Anseriformes > Anseranatidae > Anseranas > Anseranas semipalmata. The sequence continues at coordinate 16,114 of VXAA01004875.1, forward strand.
TGAACTGCCTCTTACCCACAGTTGGAAATTCAAAGCTGGGCCCCTCCCCAGCTGCCTCTTTCACATCCCCTTCTCCTCTCCCCTCCACATCACTGGCATTGCTTCCTTTGAAGGTGGACGTTGTGATAAGGTTTAGGACATTGCTTCCCGTTAGGATGAGGGCACCCAGACCCTGCATGTCTAAGGACTGTCCGCTGCCTCTGAAATGGACATGGGGAAGTAACTTCTAGCAGAAAGACAAGGTTAGGTTACTTCAGCATGGAGTTGCCACAGCTTGTGAATCAGAGCCCGCAAATACATGCATAAACACTAATTAAACCCAATTTAAAAGTGTCTGATATTTATCAAGCTTCATTTTGTTAGGGACCAAAATTATATAATTGATTAGCTACTGAGTTAAGCTACATCTGTGTCATCCTCTAAACCAAACCAAAGAATATCTACCTGAAGCGACTAAATCAATTCTCGGTCAACTTAAAACATTTGATTTGGTGACACTTAAATGTATCATAAACCCCAAAACCACAGGTTTGCATTTAAATTGTATCTAAACTGAACTTTCAGAGTTTGAATTCACTGCATAACTCAGTTCTTCTGAAAGTCAGAGTTCAGATACTTGGATCTGGCGCTTTTGTTTCAGCCCTTTAAGAGCCAGGAGCCAGCAAAGTCTGCTTGCTCAGCAGTTTGCAGGGAGTTTTCCAAGTCTGGCCAGATGAGGGGGGAGCATCAGTGATAGCACTGGCAGATTATGTTATAGTAGTCGTTTGAAAAGGCCTTCAGAGGAACAGAATACAATAGAAATGCTGGAGCAGAGTGGGAATTACAGACCTGGGTCTGGGATATGGTCTTGGAAGATACCCAGTATTAGCAGCTTCACTGGAAGGTTACAGCAGACCGTTAGGAGACAATCAATCTCTGTGCAAATGCTGCCTAAATCCCCATAAGTTTAGGGATAATTTATACCAGCAAGCATAAGAGGGTTATCTGGGAATATGAAGTATTTTCTGTAGAGGAAGAAAAAATAATAACGGCATTTTTTTTCCTCAATGACTCCATCTTGCTCTTTGGCACTATTTCTGTTTTAAATGGGAAAATATTAGCTGCGGATCTGCTGCTACTGCTAATTTTAAAATTAATAGCTCCTTTTTTTTTTTTTTTTTTCCAAGTAGGAACTTTTAACTTCTCAGTAGTCAGTGAGTTATGCGGACCTTGGAGCCAACTGGAGTCTCACTATTTATGCTACAGCAGAGGCTAGAGATCATAATCAATCTTCCAGGTGCTGCACAGAGAGACAGTCTGCTCCAAATAGCCTCAAAATAGGTGAGGGGTTGAGGGGAAACAATAAAAAGATAGGGGAAAACAGCTTGAGTACAGGCTGCCAAGCAGGTTGGAGCCAGGAGCAGCAGAACTGACTTCTCTCCTGCATCCTCCATCGCCCTGTGCTCCAGGAGGGGTTTTCCACTGTTTTCCTGGGTGTTGTCTTTGCGTAGTTCAAGCTGATTTCTAACTCATGGCACTGACATGCCCAAAACTCAGCCGACAGCCTCTTTTGTATGTGTGTATCTGTGTGTGTGTGCGCGCATGTATGTGTGTAGATCCCCTTGGAGATGCCGACCCCATGAAACAGAAATGCTGCCAGGATTCTCCCTCTAATGGTACAAAGGACACCACTACAAAAAGCCCCGCTGCTATTTTTATACCTCATCCAGCTGCCCTCCATAGCTTTCTGTTTGTATTTTCCTTTTAGTAGACAAGCCTTATCACCAGGCAGAGGGTGGGGGCTGGAGCTGGGAAGAAACACCTACATAAAGCTGACTGCAGAGCTTGGTTGGCTACAGGGGTGACAGCGGGGAATTCTTCCTCCAAAGCCTAACTTTGACCATAAACTCTAGTTCCACTTAGTAACCTAAATTGCCTCAATTTCGTCCAGCTTCCCCACTTCACTCGTATAAAGAGCGATAAAGGAAGACAAGGGTGAAATAACCTCTAAATAAAAGATGAGGTAATTTTGAAGGCACATTAGACTTTTATGTGTATTATGGCTTTTTATATAAGCCCACTGAGGGCTGCAGCATCTTCAGTATGGAGCTGTCACCCGGTATTTTCCACTTTATGGCAGTTTGCATAAAATGGGAGCGCCTCTGATGCAAATTACTCAGAATTCCTCCCTAACTTTCTGGGGTGGGGAGGGATGTGCATTGAGGGAGATGGTTTTGTTGTTGTTGTCTTCTATTTTCCTCCAACCTTAGCCATCCTTCTCAAAGGAAACAGAAAGGAACTGTCTGTGTACGTATCAGAGATCTCACTGAGCTGAATGAAGGTGTTGCCCAAGCAATCTGCTGAACTGAATGTACTGGGATTGATGTGGGTGAAATTCTGGCTGAAATTCAGGAGTTTGTGTTATACTGCCTGGATGATCCTAAACATCTGACCTTAAAATCTGTGAACCATTCATAGTGAGATTAGTGCCGGTATGGATGCTATAACAATTCCACAAGTGTAAATGTCTATTGGTCTGATATCTTACAAGTTTTAGAGTTTCAGAATATTTTACATTGGCTGAAAGAGAATAATTCTTGCAAGGATTGCTGACTAGGGAATCTCTAATTCACCTCTTTTCTCCTTCATTTTCTATCTTGTTTGGAGGAGGAGCTGATGTGCTTGTGGCAAAGAAGAGTGTGAAGCCCTGGCATAGGGCTAAGAGGCCAAATGCAGCAAAAGCATTCTGTTAGTCATGATATGAACTCCTCTGCAGGCCAGGCTATGCTTCTGCTCCTCTCCCCTTCCCTGAAGGGCATGGGGTAGAAGAGATTAGCTGTGTCACCTTTGATGGAAATCAACTTGCTTGAAGGGAATCCCTGGAAGGTCTAAAACCTACTTGGCTACATTCAGACTTGTCAAGTCTCATGTATTATGTGGGAGAGTCTCTCACTTGCTCACTTCATGCCTGATCCCAGACACAGGCAGCAAGGTGACCTGACCTCATTCTTGCTGTGGAACCTCAGGGGCCAGCGTAGTTTACTGAGGAAAGCTACCACTCATATCAGGATTAGGAGAGAAGATGCAGTGCTTGAAAAGCAGAGAGTACATGCACTCAGGGGTGACCTCATGTGCATAGGAGCCTTGGTGAAAGAGACACTCTTCCAATGCTGCTTGTCAAATTATCTGAATGGTGAAATTTCACATGTAGAGTTAGGAACAAGAGAAATCCATCGGTCCTCCAGCACTCTCCTCACCTCATTTTTGAGGCAGTGTGCGCTGCAGAAAGGAGCAAGCATTTCTGATCTTGGTGCACCATAGCTGTCATTAGTTATGATATGTTCCTAGACAGATGGACTCTAGGTCAAGCAAAAGGCAGTGAATAGCAAACTTCACACCTCTCTCCTCTCTGGCTTACTTAGACTGTAGAATTTCTCCCCAGAAAAGGGATTAAGTCATAGGTTTGATAAAGAGATCTGATCTTGTTGTAAAGGATTTAAGCAAAGTGAATCCTCCCCTCACTTGGCAAACTCTTCCAGTGTTTAATCATCCTTACCCCCAGGAAACTGCATCTTGTTTAAAGGTCGAGTTTATCGCATTTCTACTCCAGCTACTGGAACCTTTCATGACTTTCTAGGAGGCAGGGTAAAAACCCTGCTTGCTTCTCCCTGTTTTTTGTCACTCAGGCTAGATCTTTTCTTCAACATACCTGCATGCAGTAGTCATCTCACATTACAGCCTTTTCTTCAATTAATTCAAGCTTTTAAATCCTTACATTGTTAAACTTCAGCCCGAAAAATTTTCCTCACTCTGCTGGAAACATGAACTCCTGAAAGGGATGTGGTGTTACCAAGGGTGATCCCCTCTGACGTTCATTCTCCCATTCAGCTAAAGACCACTTCAGCCTTTTTTTAGCTTGATGAGAGGTTGTATGGAGGTGATTATCCTCCCTTGCTGCCCTTCTTCCCCGATTTCACTGCTTTCATTTTGCTGCACAGGATACAGACCCCAGAGATGCAATGACTGTCTGACATCTCATATCTGCTGAAAGAGGGACTTCTCTCTCCGCACCCATCCTTTTGCTGGCCTTACCACTGTTTGTCTTGCACTGGCACCAGCACCCTGCAAACTCCCCTGAGAGCTGATTTAACTCTGCCTTGAGCTACCCACCAAACAGTGATGGATAGTTTTCTGTCACTCTGGTGAACTAAAGGGACCTCTGGAGTGGTCTAAGGAGCTCCTGAGCTGGAAGAAGGGGGACAGCTGGAAGGAAGGGGGGACCAGCCAAGGGGAGAGAGGGGAGGATTTGCCCACCTTTGGGAGTTAGGTAGTTCTTCGTAAGGGGGTGGAGAGGTGGATGTAACCCCCACAGTTAGCTCAGTGTGCTCTGTCCTGGTATGTCAGCCAGGGCCTTGTTTGTTGGTCTCCACAGAGAAAAATGAATTGCCTGAAGGGGCTGGATTTACACTGGAGGGTGACCAAGGGGAGCCAGGACTCATGCGATGATGCTGTGTGATGCTGTGTGATGGCTGCACAGCCCCTCCCTCACTCCTTTTGGGTTGGCTGTTGGCTACCCCCAGCCAGGCCTGCATGAGGAGCTTCTGCTGGTGCACCGGACACCAGGTAGGGCTCTGGGGTCTTAGGCCACACTTCCAGGCTGACCAAAGCTGTTGTGAACATGCCCATATCCCCTCACAGAAGTGCTTTGTTTATCCGCTCGGGGACCTGGCGTAAACTTTCCTGACAGAAACTTCTTTTATATGGGCTTGTTTTGGCCCTTAAAAAGTGCATCCACACGAGGAGGTTTTGAACTGCCAGCGGTACCCCTAGAGTCAAACCCTCAGACCTTTTCTAGCATGGCCCTAATCCTGGAAGAGAGTCAAACCTGCTGCCTGCTGTCGGCTGAACAAATCCCTTATTATTCCACTCAGAGCCCTCCAGGTCCCCTGGCCTGCTTTGACCCTGCACTCCTCAAACCATTATTGCAACAGCGACAAGGAAAGATTCAGGCCAGCCACCCGAGAACGGCCAAAGCAAACGAGGAGGAGGCAACGCACTTTGGGGCCCCGGAGCCAAAACCTCCATGCACAGCCTGCAGGGAGCCAGCAAGCAGGGTCCTGGGCTCTGGCCACCTCCTAGCAGACCCAGAGCCAGAAACCAACTTCACGTTGCTGGAATCCAGCCGCAAGAGAGAATTCAGCTGAGGTAAATCTCCGGAGTCCTCCGTTGAGTAGTTTATTGATGTCTTGGTTAACCACTTGTGGGATGAGCCAAGTATGTCTGAGAAACTGCCTGCTCCAGAGCTGCCAGACAAAGTACCTGCCTTCTCCAGAGGAGAGAAAGATGGATGGGGGAAAAGGAAGGGCATATATTACTGCCTGTAGTCCTGCTGGTCAGTAAGAGGGAGTAAGAGACATGTATGTGGTGGAGTGAGGGCGTTTTTGACTGTATATTCATTACTGCCATGAAATGAACATTTTTTTCCAAGTAAAGGATATAGTGCCACTAATGTCTTGCACAGCATCAGAGACCTAGAAAAAGGCAATGTCCTCAAATGCCTCAAGAAACTTCTTAAGTATGTAGGGTCTTGACTCAACTCCAGCTGAAGTTACTTGGGCCAACCCCACCAACATCTCTAGTGAAGTGCCAGCCTGTTGGTGGCAGCTCTTCACTGGGGCTTCTAACAAATTCTCCTCCACAGTCTTTGCAGTGCTGTCCTTCAAGCAACTAAAAGAAATACTTTTACAGAGGTAGCTGGCACATATTTGTTTGTGACTCAGTCCTCTGGTTAAAAATTGCTAATGGGTGTAGACAGTCTTGTCATCCTGGATGTTCCTGTCTTCCCCGGCTCACCTTCACTACTGAATAATCTGCAGGCTTTCATCTGTGCAGAAAGGAAGTGTTGTGAAATTCCCTGTGCCATCTCCAAGCTGGCTCCTAGGTTAATGAAAAGGGAAGTGTCTTCATGCTTCTGTGTGTTCACCAAGTAAATCTGGAAATGGTACTTCAGTTATCACTGCATTCCTTAATGCTATNCATTGAAGCATAGCAAATGTTGATAATCAGTAGGGCTAAAAAGGCCCATCTGCTAGTGCTTGTTTTAATAAATAAAATGACTTTTTGGACAGAAGAATAAATACTCATTAGAGCACTACAATGTTTTGAATCTAATAGGCAAAAAAAAGGTGCATCATTTAGGAGATGATCTAGGGTTGCAAGTTCAGCATTTAGCTAACTAAAATAATAGATATATGAAGATAAAACAGTTGCTCTCAAGTGCCTGCTGTTCAACTAAATAAAATATCAATGGAGTTATTTATGCTTGTCACTGTAAGGTGAAGGTCACTCATGAATGCAAGCAGATGGAACTGAGATGACTGATGATCGAGGAAGTTACTGCTTCTAGCTGCCCTCCCCGCTTCTTTCCTGGTGGTCATTGTCCTCTTGAAATGCTCATGAAGCTGATCTTGAACTACCATGGCTGAAAGCCCAAACCAAGGTTTACTCTCCCATGCCTTGCTGAAAACTGCAGTGGTTTTGGATCATTTTGTTGGGCTGCCCCAGTGGCAGGGATGTCAACCTCTGCAAGCAGTAACTGCTCCAGCCATCTCACTTGTGTTTGAGACTAATGTGGTAATTGACTGATTTTAATTTATAGCAGCTGAAGATGTGGTCTTGCCTTGTTTGAGTTCTAAAGTCATGTGTGGCTCTGGTGGGTAAATACAATTTGGCCTTCAGTGCGAGAGAACCAAATCATTAGATCTGATCTATATGTAAATTAATATCCATCAATAACTTGGCCTCTGTCGTCTACTTCAACACTGCTTCTTTATACAGGGACCACTGGCACTAGGGTTCAGCATTTGACTGTTTAAATAAGATCCTGAGTGAGTTTTTTCATAATAGCTTCCCTCTGGAATGGGGAATAATAATAACTTTCCTCAGTTATTGCCAACATTCAGAAAAACATCATTGCTCTCAAGCAATGTGTGTAACAGAAACACACCCACAATGACAGCAACAGATCCATAGGCTACCACTCAGCTTGAGTTGTTGCTTGGTCCCCTTTGTTTGCTGGTGGCAGTACCATGTCCCGATGGCACATGGGGACATCTAATGGCTGGATGAAAGACCACAAGGAAACTCCTTACTGTATGTCTGGGTTTATATTTTTATCAGATTTTTCTTCTCTCTTCGTTACCACTTCTCACCTTAAAAAAATGATCAGTTTTACTGATTAACTTGATTAATTTGCTCCTTTTTATGGACAAATTGTAATTGTTAGCTGTAATTTCAGTCTTGTCAGCAAACACCTTTCTTCTAAGCAGAAGCAACAGAGAGAAACCTAAGGATACTAATCTGCCTAATTTAGCAAGAAAGATAAAGTGGTGACTTGACTTTGAAATAGAAATACTTCCAGGAAAGAAAATAAGGGTTGTTGAAGGTTCTTCAGTCTAGCAGAGAAAGATGTAATCAGAAACAAGGGCTGGAAGCTGAATTCAAGTTTTGTCACTAAGACAGTATTCATTTATTTATTTATTTTTTAAATCTGGGATAAGCTCCTCAAGAAAAGGACTGGATCTTCCATTTTTTGACATTTTCAAATCATGACAGTATGCATTTCTGCAAGATGAGCCCCTAAACTCAGCCCAGGAGTTTAGTATGTGGTTTGATGGAGTGTGCTTACAAGAGCCAGGCTAAATCTTTTAATGAGCCTTTCTGACCTTTAAATTTATGAAGAAATATTTGGTGTTCTTGGTGACACCAAATGGCTTGTAAGACTCTCTTGACTGCACCCTTGGTTGATGTAAAGCTTTGTATTTCCTTTGACTGAACTTTCTTGTCTCCTTGCTTCAATGGAACTCTTTATAGCTCTTTCCAGCTGGGAATCTGGCTTCTTGTGCTCATCTTTAGATGCTTGCTCTGCCCTACTCTGACACTTGAACCTCAACTGTTTTATTGTCCAGAAGGGATGAAGGCTACTGATGTTACAATGTACTCAGGACATAGAGTCTTTCTGCTCCTGCTTTGCTTTTTGGATGACCTATCTTTCAAATTGGTGGTGGTGTCCAGATATTGGCATACAGTTGACTGTAGCCATTGGGGAATTCCTACATAGTTCATCAATTTTTCTATCTGGACCTTTGTAAGGTGAGGAATCTTCAGGTTAACACAGTTGCAGGTTACACAATATGTGGGGATGTTCTGCTATGGTTTGGGTAGGCAATCACATGGCTGAATTACTCATTGGAAAGCAGAATAATTAATAATGTTAAATCAAATCTAACCTAATCTAAAGGCGTAGCTGATTATGTGCTTATCAACATACTTGGCTGATTTTTATCTGGTGGAAAGTTGTATCATCGAAGATTAAAGGAAAGAAAAAGAAATGTTAATACCTAGTGATGAAATTATTGGTGGCATCAGTGTAATCCACAGATCTGGCACAATATTACCATAGAAAATGAATTTGCTGGTGGGTTCTTGCTGTTTCAGAGTATTGGTGAACTTGCTTGGCTGTGTGCACGTCTGTGGTTTTACTGTCAAACAGAATACCTTGCGGAGTTCATCCACATGAGCCATAATCTGGTTTTAGCATGACTGTAAACAAATCTTCACACCAACAAGGAGACAAACTGAGTTGCCAGGCTCCAGAGAGGCACAGGAATCTATCTGAGCAGATGAGATTGTGTGGTCAGGCCCTGCATTTAGTAGTGATATGGCCATGGGGAGCACACACAAAGAATGAGGCAGAATCATAGGATACTGATAGCAAGAAATCAGAACATGAGCTCAAAGTTAGGAATCTACCTGTCTCTTGTCCTGAAGCATTCATTACTATTGCACGAGCTGGGATTGGAAATGAATGTGTGAACGCAATGTATTACATCATATCAGAGGGTGGTGTCCTGAAAAAAGGCCAAAGCAGAATCTGTTGATGGAAAAATGGATTTACTGTACGTGTATTATGGGAGGCAGAAGCTTTTATCAGAGATATTTAAGTTTGATATTAAAAATATATTTATATTGTGGCTTCCTGATTTGCCAATGCAAAGAGAATTAAACAGTAAATTACTATTTTTTTAAAAAAAAGAAAAAGAGAATGAAACAAAAAATTATTATTAAAAAAAAAAAATCCTATTCCTGCATCCTTTGGGAAGCAGGACATCTGTTCAGTTGCTGGGTGAAGGTGGTAACGATGACCAGGCTGAGCTGGGGTTGTTGATGACGTTTGTTTGTCTGATTTTTCAGCTGTGTGATTAACAAAGCTTGAGGTGGGAACAAAGCTTTCATTTTTACAATTACATTCAGAAATTAAAAGCTTGAAATGATTGAAAGTTAAGGGTAATTTGGCAGGCACTTTGTGCAGTGTCAGATAATGACACTTTTTCAGGAGGGAGAGTTCTTTTATGACTAACATTTCAAACATCTAATTCATGCTGGAACATATGACTAAAAGCACAAAGGAATTCAACTGTGTCAGGAAGGGGCTATTGTAGCTTACATCTAGGTAACATCATTTTGAGTATGGAAAAAAAGTTAGATTAGATGGAGAGAAGACAGATCTCTAGCTAAGAAGGTTACAGCTATATGTAGTCAAGCATGACATTTCTTGTATTAATGTAGATTTGTGAAAAATAAAGGTGGCAAAGATGATTCAGTAGGTTTTAATGGCATAGAGTTACATAGATCTTTGGATACTCACCGGATGTTAGGTCAGAGACTTCACCCTGAAATTTGGCAGATTTGAAAATGGTCTGACAATGCACCTTATCTTTTTTTTTTCTTCTTCCTTTTTTTTTTTTTACCTCTCACTTAATATCCTTGCGTTCATTTTCTCCAAAAAACTGCCTCATGAAAGACAACCTCTTCCACCTTCTCCCATTAGATAGTGGCTAGCCCTCCAAATGTTTTTAATGTACAACACAAGATACTAATTCAGAGACAGGTGCAAAATATTTATAACAGGATCTGAAGATTGAAAGAATCTACTTAATTTTCTGTATTCATCCTCAACAAAACAGCTGAGTTTGTTTTTTCGTTTAATCCATCTCTGTCCAATTCCCACCTTGACTGTAGTATGGGAAGACCTCAAAATGTATGTGGAAAGAAAAGGTAAGGCAAAGAAAGGCAATATAATTTAAGGTCGTAAGGGAGACTCGTATTCTGCTCCTGGTTCTGCAACAGGTTTTGTAAATTCTGCGCTAATACTCTAACTACTGGAATAGCTTTCCTCTCTGAGCCAACCCTTGATTTCTTTGACTGAGTTCTACTCAAAAGTGCTGCTTTTATTTGAAATATCTGAGAGTGGGCACCCATTTGAATTGAAATGGAAAAAGAAATTCAAACATTCTCATGTTTGTTCTCATGTTTCTGTTTAAAGTGATTCTCCATTTCCTGAGGCCAAAGGAAGTGGAGAAAACATTAAGCTTTCCTGACTAAAATTTGTTTCTCAAATTCTGTGCTTTTACAGATAAAAGACCATTTGGTTCTCTTGTCTCTGCCACACAATGAAAAATTTCCTTAAGAAATCCTATGCATTTTTTTCCACCATCCCCGCATTCTTTTTGACTTACACACCCTGGATTTAATGTACAAAGACAGAGAACACTTATAAAGCCTTGCTTTGGCACAGTAAAAATGGCAAATCACAGAAAAGTGAGCAATAAATGTTTTCCTTATGCCAGAGCTGTAAAGGAGGCGAACTGGTGCCATCAGCATAAATGACATAGTTGTCACCCTTGATCAGAGTTCCTGAAATACAAACCCTTTCACCATCCCCCTCCATTTTAGGGAGCACGTGTGCTCTGCAATGATCATGGACCCTGGATTTCGCTCAGAGGCTTTTGCAACTGTTCCAGAACAATTTGTGCCAGTGGAAATGCTGTAGTGGGATGAACACAGTGCTCTGGCCAGAGTCAGCGCTTGAAGTTACAGGTACCATAGTCACTCTGGGCTTTCTCTGTCATCAGCACAAAGAGGAAGGCATCACAGGGAAGTGATTCTGATTTTTTCCATCACTACTGAGCAAAGTCTTCAGCCTGCGTGAAATGGGATGAATCCAAAATTTTCTGCTTCTGTGAGTGCAGGAATTGCCCATGTCCATCAGCTAGCTGAGGAGTCCACAGAGTGGTAGGAAGGCTGATTGTACCCCAATTCTTCAAAATAAAAATAAATACTCTTCTGCATTTTATTTTATTTTCTAGATTTTTGGACACGCTTTTTAACCTTTTTTTTTGAAGAAAAAGAGTCTTATGTTATGACGCATGGTTTACCTATGTCCATGTCTTGTGCTGGTACATTTTAAACCTGTTTGCTGACTCTGGTCATATTTGATGGAAGAGAACATAACTGCAAACATAACTGGATTCTTCTAAGTTTAGTGAAAATTATCAGTAGATAAAAAAAAGTGATTCTGTACATGTCCTCGGCTGTGGGAGAGGCAGTGGAGAATCCGCACAAGAGAGGGCTCCTGTAGACACCTCAGACACAGAAAGAGCTTCAGCCACGTCTTGTGTCTCGGGTAGCAATGAGAGCTAGCCACAAGGTGCAGATCCCTCAGAAACCAGCTCTGAGGGGTGTTTATGTTCACTCAGATAGAGTCTGAACTGAAGGAAGATATATAGCGACTCTGTCCTTGTCCTTAGGTATCCATATAGACACCAGGCGCACAAGTTAGCCTCTTCAGCAAGGATCTGGGCTTACAGAACAGCAAGTGAATCTGAATTGGAGAGGTCCAGTCCAAATGTACATTTCACTGCTTCCTGTGCATATCCACTGATGTTAAGTCCACTGGAGCGGTCTCTGGTATCATCATCTCAACAAAAGGCTAAGGCAAGACCCAAAGGTGGGTGAGCACCTGAGCTGTGAGGATCCTGGCTAGCACAATTTCAGCAATTTAGTTCTAATTCATTGATGTGCATCAACTGAAGAGAAAATCTGACCTGCCTCTTGAATAAGAACTATTTATTTCTTGCCTACTTTCTTAACTTTTACTCTTCTTTCTGCTGAAATGTTTCTCATAGCACACTTTTCTAAATGATATCCTTTTAAATTGGGCAGGAATAATTTACAGAAGCATTAAACCATTAGCAAGATTTGGCATTTTCTGTCAGCCAGAGTGAGTAGTAGTATTTCTTGTTATGTTTTCCCTAAGCTTTTCTCAGTTTGTGTTCCTGGATGTAAAAGTGTTGTCTAGCTGAAGGACCCCAACAAAACCCTATTCTATGGCTGAGGGAAGAATTAATTGCTGGCATCTAGGATGGTTTGATGCTAATACTTTTAATCCGGTCTTTGGAAGATCCCACAAACACAAGAAAAATGTCTCTTTAAGCCATATACAAAAGCCTAAGAGTCAAACAGATGTGATATACGAGATTTTTGCCTTGGTGAAACTCTAAAATTTTAGAACTACTTAAAACCCCTGTAAATGTTCAAACTGAAGGCTCCAAGTTGTTTAAAATTTGAGTTTTGCATTTCATACAAGAATGAATTTTGTTTTAGATATTGAATGGGAAGTGATCTCCTGGTTCACTACACTTGTTCTCATTCTATTGGAGAAAAATATGCTATAAAAATGTCTTTAGTAAATTTACCATGTCCCGCCATAACTCTATTTATGCTTTGGGGTTTTCCTATGGAAACTTCTACAGACTAATTACTCAGATAGAAATTATCTTCCAGTTTTCAAGTTGACTTCATTTGTGTCTGATCTGTACTTGATTCCCTCTTGAGTCAACAAAGACTTTCATTTAATTTTTTTTTCATTCCCTAGTTCAGACCCCACAGTTATCTGGAAAAAAAAAAAGTTGTATTGATGACAGTCTGTTTTGCTGGATTGAGCAAGGAAAGTATTTCTGTGTCCTTCTCACTTGATAAGATTTTAATTCTCCTGGATTTTTCTAGTAGATTTTCTTCCTATCCATTCCCATTTTAATTCAGTTTGAAAACATGTGGCTGGAATTGCACAAAGAATTCTCACAGTTTTGTGTAGTGGTGTTTTGTGTAGTGTAGTCTCTAGTTGTTTCCCAAAGAACTATGAAGGTGCAGATCTTCAAAAGCCTCCTGGGCATTGTTCTGGGCAACCTGCTGTATTTGTCCCTGCTTGAGCAGGGTGTTGGACCAGATGGCCTCCAGAGGTCCCTTCCAACCTCAACTGTTCCGTGATTCTGTGTAAAAAACTCTCATTTTTTATTTCCCATTTTGTTCAGTTTAAATAATTTTCAAGGTAACAATATCTCAAATTACAGCTATGTGCTCAATGCTATTGCACTGGAGAGTGTCGTACACAATTGCACCTCCTTATTGAACACACCTGTTTGAACAAACAGACAAAGAATATCTGCTTAGCTAAACAAGGAAGAAGAAAAGAGAAGGACTTTTGTAGCCTCTGTGCACGCAGAATACCACCTTTTTCTTTTGCAGGTAGTGGGTACCTCTACCAGGAGCTGTATGAAATATTCTTCGTGAATCCTTATCGAAAGATTAGGATGGCTTTGGGCTCCCATTATGCCGGGTGGGCACTGCAACAACAGTTTTGCATGGTCAGCTCTTTTTCTTTCCTTGCTCTATGCTCTTGCTCTTTTGCTTTCCTTGCTCTTTTCTTCTAATGGCACAGCTGTGTGTAAACATGACAGGACATGGCTGATAATCACTAGCTGTAGCACCTTCCAAAGTATGCTCTTTTCAACCTACATAAACACAATCTGTCACTCTATCATGATGGTGTGCCACTGCTAACTTAATGTAGATCCAGTTATTCTTCATCATGTTACTATGTGATGTTCACTTGGCTTCCTTCCTTCTTCCCAGATTTTGCCCGTTCCAAAGTATATTGCGTGTACACGCATTGTCACTCCTTTGCTGAGGCTTCATGATACCAACCTGATTAGATGGCCTGAGACTGCCATGTGTCTGTATGGTGCCAAGCACTGGTGAAACCCTTGGTACACTGCCAAAACTTCTAGGTGTTACTGAGCTACAAAGGAAAAGAGATAATGACAGCGTGGGAGGGAAGAAAAATGCATTGTGTGGACAAACTTCCCTCTCTTTTTTATTAGCCTGAACCTGCACTAAGCGTAGAGAAAGGTAGTGCAGATTTTTGATGTTTATGTTGAAAACAAATTGAAAGCCAGAAAAATGGATGAGTTTGGGTTAGATGGGAAAGTGCTGAATGGCTGCAAATATATCTGGTGCTTAAATGAAGATGCTCCTGATGAACGCTCCGCAGTATCAGCCGTATCAGGTGCATTAACCTCATTACCAGGGGGGATGCTGCAAACACACTGAGCCTCTTCTAAAAGCAGTTTCACTTAATAGATAAACCATGTTATTGAAGGAAAAGATCACTTTTATCGCGGACACAATCCAGCTTCCTACTGCACCTGACAGCTTCCTTAAGATAAACAATGTGATCTGAAAGGATGGGAAGCAGGCTGCATGCTTAGGGTTGGAGTGAGAGCACCCTTCTCCCATAGCGACCTGCAAACCCAAACTGCACGAGGAGCAGCAATGTGAGAGAGCCTCTCCGACAGACAAGGGCTTGTGATGTTCACATGATTCATATCTTGGTTGTCTTGCATACTGCTGTATCTGGAGATAATGTTCTTATCATTCTTTCTAATGTGATTCAGTCTTTTTTCCCAGTTCTGTACTGACTTACACTCCTGCAAATCTAGTACCTCCATGTGGCACAGGTGACCGGTAGTGCTCTACGACTGATAGCAGCGAGATCAAAATCTAACTCCTGCAAACCTTTTCTGAGGCTAACACAGGAGTGATCCACAATTTCTGGGAAGTCCTTGGAACACAGCACACTGTGAGGTTCTTCATGCAGATTCCCGCCTTTTTTTCAAAGAGTTTTGCGGCTGGCAGCCTCCTGATAATCTGTTCTGTTTGAACTCCAGCAACATGCATGCCAACAAAAGCAATTAAACTCTGCAGTAATGATCAGCTCTGGGAAATGATCGGCATGGATTAAAGCAAATTTAAAGGGTAATTTCTTGGCAACAAGTTCCATAACCCTGAGTATTAAGAACAGGAGGGACTTTGAAACCCTTGTAATTAAATCAGAAAGCCTGTTTGTATAATTCATATTGTTCCTTTAGCATGATTGAACTGAAAAAATATTCTTTTAAAAGAATCCAGTATTCTGTTTGCAGGAGATTTTATCTATCTGAGATACCGCTACAACTTTATTGCCAAAATATGTGGGTACATCACAATCTTTGATGTATTTAGCCTTAGACAGGGAAGTGCTGCTCTCCTTGCTTTGCTGGTGAGGAGAGGAGGATAAGGCACAAAGAGGCTTCACAACACACCCAGGCGGGCATAGGAAGTCTGTGGAAAGCAGTGATTTGAACCAGGTAGCAGGTCCCAAAGATCCAACTTCTGAATCACAGTTTCATTTACGTCTCTGAACCTCTTACACCTTAGCTTCTGGTAAGTATGGGTAGAAACCTGCAGTTGCAGTTCACCAGCACAGTGATTTATTGCTTTCTTATCCAACGTGTAGGGGACACAGCCAAAAGAGTTGTTTATGAGGGCCACTAACGTCGTACCAATAAAGAAAGGCACCACTTGTGCCTTGAGAAGGGAAACAAAGTTCATATTCAAACCAAAAATGCCAGGCATTGCAAAAGTGAAGAAGTTAATCCTTGTACAGTTAGCTTAGCACCCTGATTGTTCCTGCTTTGGGGTCTCCATGGACTTTGGGGTTCAGAGCTGTGGTCACAGGCAGATCTAGGTGGAGTCGCTACCCTGCCCTTTTGTTAGGGACAGTTGGACAGGTCGTGTACCTGTTTGTCTGTCTGTCATATAGATTAGTACAACAGGAAGGTTTCTGGCCCATCATCTGTATGATATACACTTGGCATCACAAGGGTGTTTTTGTATTTGTTTTGTTTTGTCTTCCTCTACTGTCTTATGTTTAAACTATGGGATAGAGGTAAATAATTTCATCTCTTCAATGTACCAGTGCTACACCATCTTGGAGTTTACAAATGCTGGGCCATTGGGTATTTATGTGTAAATTTTTCTGTGCTCTTCTGGTTCATTTTTGAAGAGGTGACTTATGGGCAGTGAGGTTGGTAGTGGACAAGCGAGCATGTAAGTATGTGTCGCCTACACCTACTTCACATTTTTATTAAGAATTTTCAGGCATGTCAATCTTATTTAGGCATCTCCAAAGTGATCTCTTAAGTCAATAGTGTTTGAGGATTTGTACACACTGTCTGGCTCTCAAATGGTTGTGCATGAACTAGAAACACCTCAACTGAGGATTTTAAAACAGGTCTCCAATGGGGGGAAGATTCAGGTTAAATAAAGATGTGAAAGTGAACTTTACCGTGTATGGACCACAGTGGAGGTCCTCTGGTGTTGGAGAGTTGAGAACACCTTGCAGATCAGATCATCATTTTTAAATCTCTGCATCATGAACTTTTATTATAGCCAAGGGAGATCTAGTCAAAGTAGTTAATAGAGCTGGTAAGATGCAATTACAAATGTAGGAAACTAATGAGACAAATTGTGTCACCATCGTCATTAATTTGTTTGTCTAATTCTCTGCTGACTATAAAGACATCTTCAGGTGACCTGCCTAGATACAGGCACATACTTTGGTAGCTATTCATATGTGGTTAAGTGAATTCCACCTCCAGAGTCTTCTTTTTTTTCTGTATGTGGATTTTTTTTTTTTCCCCGTTCTGTATCTATTTAGACATCTGGGGTGATAATTAGGGATTTGTTGTGTTGGTCACTAAGTAAATAATGATACATATATACATATATGTTTAAGTAGGTTTTCCAAGCACTGTGTTCAGCTTTTCGAGGAGAAGATGTTGTAGGAAACAAACTGCAATTTATTCATTTCCATCATCACAAAATGAATAGCTTGTTTGATGTTCTAAGTATCCCCTCCTGTATTAAACCCAGGAGATAATGGTGGTCTGTATGGGGAGAAGCCTCCAACAGGTATTATTTAGAAACATTTTTTAAGGGTACGAGGCTATTTGTAAACAGTAATCTCTTTTAACAATACTAAAAATTAATAAATCTCTACAATATGAAAATAAGTCCTCACCGATGTTTGGATGGCATTTTGCTTCCCTCTGTGATTTCTGAATTTGGATAATCTGTTGTGAAGGTTGTGATTGAGCCACCCACCCCCAAAGCTGAACAGGATTCTTGTGATAGCAGGAGCAGCAGTTGTTTCTTGATGTTGTTATGGGTTGGAGTTTCACTGGTTGCACGCCAGCAGCAGGCTTTGTGCTGGGGAACGGCTAAAGGGTGATACACTTTCACATGGAGGAGTTTAAAGAGTGGAGAGAGAGAGATCAGACAAAAAAAGAAACCTGATCTTTGCTGAAGGCATGTGCAGATGAGAATTTTTCTTCCAAAATTAACTGATTGCCAGATCATTTGAGTCAATTTATATATTAGATAAAGGCAACACTGACACTCCTCTAACATTTATTCCAGGACTGAGGGGGGTCTATGTTACCCTGTGGGAAGGTAGATCTAGCTCATTTTGCTCTGCTTACGCTCCATTGAAGTTAATGTAGAAGTTAGATGTAGTAGTTAGATGATATCCCACAAAGTATTTCTGGGATGTGCTGTCCCCCAGGAAATATTTTGCAGAGAACACATTGTCTACAGTACAATTTCATATTACATCTAATGCAACGTAACCATCTCCTCCTGAGAAGAGCAGTCCTGCTCCTCGTGCCTCCAGCTGCAGGTCCCACTTCTGCCCATCCTGTATTTCACATCAGGTACTTGTAGGTCTTGGATGAGCAAGTTCAGATCACAGCTCGGACAGCCAGGGGACAGAGAGGCAAACCGTCTCACTTTGCAGCCTTGGGTCCTCTAGATCTGCAGCAGAAGGAAGGTGGGAGCACGTCGTCATTGCAGGAGGGGAGATGTGGCAACCTGTGGTTAGAGAATATTTGGTCTGATGGAAAAAGTTGGCCTCAGACGTTCAACTCCATGTCTGTGTCTCAGCCAGGGGCTGAAGGCAGTGATTTGTGAGGACCTTATGAGAGCAAGGCACCTTCTCATGGAGGGGAAGAAAATGTGAAACCCAACCCCACCTGACTCACCCAGGAAAGGAAAGGAGGGAGAAAGGCAATGAATGGTGGGTGCAGACCCAGGCTCTGGAGATATTACTCTTTAGTCTACAATGCAGAACAGCCAAGGTCCCTCTTAAAAACACTGACTTCTGGGAAGATAAGATAGCTCGGCAAATTCTGGCCCAAGGGAAATTTCATAGAAGAAGCACCATGGGCAAAGCAGCGAAAAAATCCAAAGGAGGATGATGCTTACTGCTTTGTAGTGAAGCCAAATAGGAAAGAGGGGGAGTGAATGAGAAGGAATAAGTGGCTTTTTCTCAAGTCTTTCATCCAAATAGCTCTTAAAAATGCACAGTTTAGAAATGTTTTATTTTTTCTTTTTTTTTCTCTTTTTTTTTTTGCAATTTATCTCTTTTGGTTTTATCAGATACTTTAAAGTCATTTCCCCACCTCTGTCTAATTCTAATACTTAATTTGCAAGTAGCAAAGAGGTGAACATTCAGACCAGGATTATTTTTCTTGGTTTAGGTCAAACAGGCTATTTTTATCACTGGGATTATTGTAGTAACTTTTCAAACTTTATCTAGGAATATTTTTCCCCTGGTTATGTATATAAGACAGACATAAGACAGTAGCTGATTTTCACATTAGCAAGTAATTCCTACCAATCTATCTCCTTTCCACTCCTATCCTGTTAATATTTTGTTCATTTTGTTCATTTCTATTGGGTATTTTATACAATTATATAGATTATGATTAAGCATATAATAAAGACAAATACTTTTAATTGCATCTCACTGGAAAGCTTCGCAGTTTTTCTTTCCTTGCTATCATTAAACAGCCTGTGAGATACAAAGCCAAAATTACACCTCAGCCTCTCACTTCAGCAATTAAAAAATCCTGCATGAAATGATTCATGTGAGATTAGAACCTCATATACAAACATTCTCTGCTATCTAATCTTGCTTCAATATTTTAGTTAACATCTGGCCAGTACTTATATATTTTTGGGGAAAAGTGATATGTATCAATATTTTGATATTTTAATATTTTGTATTTGCATACATTGCAAATGTTGAAAGATTTTGCATGAGGAAAGAAATATAGAGGCGGTTAGCAAGTTTTGAAAAACTTGCTTGGAAATTTTGGTGAAATAGTGACTGTAAAATTTCAGTTGAAATGTTAAATTTTCACTGAAAGTTTCCCTCTACTTTGCCTCACAAAACAAAACAAAATAAAACAGAACAAAACCATCTACAAAATACAGCTGCTCAAAGGAATAACTTTTGCTGTTTTATGTTTAAAGAAAGTGACATTTATTAAGGAAATCAGAAACTGAAATTAATTCATTTAAAACACAGTTTTGTACTCAAGACTGTTGTCAGGGGAGTTGTTTGACCTTGAATACCAAAGCAATTTAGCTTCATGACAGTGAAAATGTTTCTAGGCTGAATGAAATTCTGTTGCATCGAGAAACAGCTGGATTTTTGCTCCACTGGAGATGACAGCATCAAACACAATCTGGTGATATCACCTTTTGTTTGGTGAGTAGCCGATGGTCATTACAGAAATACCATTGGATTAAGCAGATAAAATCTACACTTCCAGTGTAGATTCTCACTCTCTTGAGTGAGAATTACTTCCCTAATGGAAGGAGATACCCATATGCACCCTCAGTTCATAACCTGGATTATAGTGGAATGAAGGTGATAAGAAACAGCCGAGGATATGTCTCAGTGTGAAATTCAGTGAAACTGGCAATTCGACACATATCTCTCCTGGATATTTCTGTTGGCTATTACTACCTTCTCTTTGGGACAGAACAGCTCATAACCTCTTGCCTTGACTTGGTCAAATGAATGTAGCCAAAGCAACAGAGACCCAGCCATTTACATTGTCTGATGTTTATTTCAGTAGCTTGTGGATTGGTGACTTTAGTGGAGTTGCTGAGACATCACAGAACTTGTAAGTTTTTAGTCAACTTAAAAGTAAATTAAAAGCCTTTGCCCCTACAAACTTATCAATGAGAGACATAAAATGTCATTGAAATAACCCTAGGACAGCCTGCCAGTAATATTGATGTGGAATTCTGTGGTTACGGGGTGTAATATGTAGACATTTATTAAAGACTGGGAGGATTTTGAACCACTGTCACAGAATTTCCAAGTTGCTACAGTGATGCTACCAACAGGTGATATCTGGAAATGGTAGTCAGCAAAGCCAAGATGGCATCAGAACTGTGATCCCAACTTTTTCATTTTATTGTATTTCTCAGAGGTATGACAGCAACATTAGAGAAGCTAGTGGAGTTGCACTTGTAATGGATTTGCCCCATAGATCACCATAAGTAAATGAGTTGTCACTTACTGGCCCAAAGTATGTCTTGGTTTTAGGAAGAAAGGCATAATAATGGGCATTCACTCTCTTCTTTCCCAGTTTAAATCATGGAGATAAATTTTACAGAGCTGTTAAAAATCCATTGTTTTCATACTGCACACTTTCTATTACTGTAATTTGTAATCAGTAAGAAATTAAAAAAAAAGTCTCTTCTTAGGTTGATGCAAAGCAGTTGCTTGTAATTCATGGAGATATGATTAGTTTATTTGTTTACAGATATACAACTAGTTAATTAAGATTTATCTTATCTCTATTTTAATAACAGCTGCAGTTCTACAGTCTATGTTTATGATTAAGTGTGAACGTTCAGCAATCCTAAAATCAGAGAACAATTGGGATGGATGTCTTTGGGCTGGGTTGCTGATTTGAAATATCTTGAATATGAGTTGCAATATAATTACCTTCAAAAGCTTTGCCTTGGCATATGCTTGTGCAGTGTTTTAAGCAGAATTTTAAAATCAATCTAACTAGAATGAGAGCTCACATTTTCTAGAAAATTTCCTGCAAAGATAGAATTCTTAAAATACTTTCTTTTTCAGCTAAATGATCTTTTCAATTATGGTTTCTATTTCAAACAGAGAAGATTCAAATAAATATATATTTTAAACGTACAAAATAACAATATTAATTTTTTTTTTTTTTTTTTTTTGCATTTCAGATTGAGATGTTGGAAAGATGGTCTTGAAAAGCCCCCTTCCTTCTTGTGATACTAGCCTTGTGATACTAATTACAGGAAAATAATCTGTTAGCACATAGTAAATTATCTAATGGAATAGTGCATCAAAGAACAATTCCCTATTGCCACCTCTCGTTGCAGAGAGTTTGAGACCCTTTGGTCTTTTTGCAGCTGTATTCTCTAGGAATTTTCTGAAAGCATGAAGATAACCAGAGGGGAAGTTTATGTATGAAAAGTTCCTTTGCAATACCAAATTTTCCTGCCTGTAGCACTCCCTGGACAATACCACTGGGACACCTAAAGAATGTCTAAGAGCAAGGAACCTGGGAATGATTGAGCAAACTCCTCAAGAAGATTGAAATTACTTGAAACAACCTACCACAAATTGGGTTAATATTTGGTTTCAGATGACTTTTATGTCACATGCCCTTTTATGAAGGGTGCATGTCATTCCCCTCCTCCTGGTTATGCAGCCTCCTTCTTCCCTTGTGTTGCCTTTGGTCCTTGAAATTCCTTCCTGTGAGCTCATTCAGCTCACTAAGCCTGCAGAAACTACTATCTAATCTCTTCCTCCCAGCCTACAAAACAGTCTGCGCTGTGTTAGTGAAGTTACTTGGCTAAAAGGAGTGGCTCAAAAGCTATCAGAGACAGCCCAAGATAAGAGTAGAGGGCCAGGTGAGTGGCATGGGGAAGAGAGGGAAGATGAGGAGAACCACTATGTCAACACCAAGATGTTGACAATGAGTTGGCTCATCCCATCTCATGGGACTGCACCCTAACACCTGCTCTTTTGAACAAACTTTTTCATATGCTTTTGCAGTGCTGATAACAGGGTATGAAAAATTTCTTCTGTATGGTCCTTGGCAGTATTTTACCCATGTACTAACACCACTAAAAATGCCATCAGGACACGTTATGCATAATTTTAGTGGTAAAGCAGTAAATATGAGAAGGATAACATTTAGATTTTACAGGAATTAAAGAAAATAGTGGAGTTCAAATATAATTGTCACTCCATAGGCATGTCACATTTTATCAGAAATCATCTGACAGCGTCTAGGGCTTTAGCAGCTCATATCTTAACTGCACTGGAGGAAACCTAAGGGAGAGGGGGGTTGTTAAACCGCATGAAGGGGAGCTGTCATCAATGAACTCCTTTGTATCCTCCTGGGTGACTGAGAAGGTATCATCCTCACAGGGGAGCTGGAAAAGTGGGGTGAGTATTGGCACATGGGCTGTTGAAATTCACAACTTGTTTTGTCTTCAGATTTGGTTTAAACTGAAATGGTAGGTCACAAACTGTGGTGGCTGCAGAGCGGAAGCCTGTGAGGTTCTGTGTCTTTGCCAAGGATGGTATTCACTGCTGGTGGGCAAGGTGGGCAGCTGAGGGGATCACCTCCACAGCTGGTGAGGTAGGATTGGACAGAACTCATCTGCTGAAGCCCTAAAACAAAAGAGGACCACTAGACAATCAGTGCCATGTAGTTTTCAAAAATTTATCATTTTGATAGAAAAATCATGGGGCAGGAGGTCAAGATAACTTGCATGAAAGCTTTTTCCTCTGTAAGCTTTGAATTCATTAATTTAAGTTATTTATTCAATATTTGGCCATAGAGCATGCAATCCCCAAACAGAATATGCATAAACTGCTTCAGACAAGAAGCTTACAATGGATCAAGGCATGGTGGTGTAAGAGGTCATCCTTCAACCAAAGAGTTTTAAAGTAAGCTATTTACATCTTTCACAATGACCTATAAACTAACTCCTTTTATTTACTGCATCTCTGCTGAAAGACAGTGACTTCTATAACAGCATTGGCTGATTGACCATATGTTTAGACATAACTGAATTTAGATTAAATGGGTTTAAATATTCTGTAAACATGGAAATATCTTGTGTGGACACTAAAATTAATTTACCCTCTATTTGCATTTGAAGTCAATTTTAGGGCATCAGTAAGAGGTGAAACCTGTTCAACTAAAAAGGTTTAAAATAACAATTTTTGTTAAATCAGTGCAGGTTCAAGCTTAAATCGGGTTTTGGATGAAAGCACAGCAGCAATGGATTGTACTTTCAGAAAAAAAAATACAGTGATTGTTTTATTATTCATCTTTAGTGCAAACCTACTCTTACAGTGATAAATGCAACAAATAACCCTTTCTCCCATATAGTTCCCCCACAATAAAAAAGAAGCAAGCAGATTTAGTGTTTCACTGGCAATAAGTCAAATGTTGCTTAAGACATAAGTCAGTGCCATTTGACACAATTGATAGTTTCCACTTGAGTAAAATTCATAAATGTTACCAGCATGAGATCTGAACGAATTTTTAATCTCTGGAGTCATTGGCAGGGCAGTCTGGGGAAAACTAGGGTTATTTTGATAGACTTATATTTGGACAATGAATAAGATGGACCTTTCCAAATTCCCTGCCTGAGAGCTAGCCTGATATTTATCCATCAATCATTGTCTGTTTTTCCTATGCATTCCTGTTTTGTTCAGTTGTGAGTTGCTCTGTCTTTTTTTTAAAGGGTTTGTGCATATGTGTGTGTAGCCACACTTAATATTGTAGCTCTCTTCTTTCTGAGATGGAGATTGTAATTGGTTATTGATGGCCTATTTGTATGCTAATGTTGCTCAATAAAAAAAGCTAAAGCATAATTAACGCTCTTGCTTCACCAAAAAGAAAGGGAAAAAGGAAAGCTTGGAAAGGTCAATGGATTTCATATAATAAATTACTAAATAATGAAATAATGGAAGACATAAGATCCTACATCCTAGAGTGTAATGCTTTCACTATTTATTAGCTATTATTTATTACAAATGTTGACTATACTTACTTTTTGGTAACTATTTTCTATATACAATATATTTAGACATTATGACCCTGTGGTTGGTGGTATAATGTACTGCAGCCTGCCAAATTTCAGATGTAGTGGCTTTCAAGAGAACAGCATCTCTGTTTATTCTCCTATATTTCATTAACCCACAATTCAGTGAAACTGCAGGCGAGGCTGGCCAGCTCTTGGTGCAGAGACACGAATCAGGAAACCTAGCGTCAGCCCTCGCAAACACTTATTCACAGAGCGGTAAACTCCAGCCCTGAAGGCAACACATGCAACACATTTACTGCTGGAGTGAATAAGTGCTGGCAGACCTAGCTCCTTGCATACTTTAGAAAGCAAGGAAAATTTAAAGCCCAAACCCTTGTTCATGCAAGTGCTACAGTTGTCTTTGGTGGATTTTGGGTCATATTGTTGGGCGCAGCCTGAGAGGTAAGTTTTTTGGGTTGTATGGGCAAATATGGAGCTGAATTTGGTTGAACAAGCTCCCTGTGTGCCATTTTTGTGCCTCAGCTGTGAGACAAAATGAATTCAGATGCCTTACCTGAGATGAATTAAGATATATGTCCTCGTGGCTGTGTGGACCAGGTGTGATGTCCAGGTGGTTATCTCTGCTTGGGCAGGAGGGCAGTAACTGGTACTTGTCAAGCAGCCACAACTTGATTGCATTCAGTCACATGACTGAACCTTCAGGTGCTGTTTGGATTTTAATGTTAAAATGACACCAAACTTATAGTAGTAAGAGAAGAAAAGGTTATAATCAGAATGGTTACACTTAACTTTTAAACCCCGTGTTTTGGAGCCAAGGAGAAAACGCTAGAACGCTGCCATCCCTGCCCTCCTATAAGCATAAAACACAGTTTCAGAATTGACACTCATGAGTTACTGAATTTTAAAGCTGCTTCTTCAAGACAATTTCTTGCTGTTTTGTTACAGAACGTTGGAAACAGCATCCCCAGCTGTGTAACTTTGTCTCTTTGGGTATATTACAAATTACAGTTCCTGCATTTACTGTTTTTCATGCTGCTCACAC
This sequence comes from Anseranas semipalmata, assembly GCA_013399115.1. Taxonomy (NCBI): domain Eukaryota; kingdom Metazoa; phylum Chordata; class Aves; order Anseriformes; family Anseranatidae; genus Anseranas; species Anseranas semipalmata. The sequence goes on from VXAA01004875.1 coordinate 41,108, forward strand.
AAAGAAATAGTTGCATATTCACAGACTAGTTGTACAGTTTAAAGCCCAATAAAAGACTCTTCCAGGAAAAATATTTCCTTCCCTAAGAAAATTAAGGATAACAATTAAAAAAGATAGAACATATGTTCATATAGTCCAAAACTAACAAATCAAAAATCTGTATACTGAAAAAAAAATCAGCAAAGTTAAAGATTCTTTTAAATTTGTTTTCCCTTTTTACTAGACCTCAGTCACAGAAATCATATTTTGCTATGCTTCAGAATCATCGTTGGGTGATAACTACATGTGGAAATTAAATTTATATGCCACATTCTCTGCTAGTGTTAATCAAAATATTTCTTTTGTGGTTAATGGAGCTATTTAGCAAACTCAAGTGAGGATTTGTTCTATGCCATAGCTTGCAACCTTTGTTTCTTGGAAAATGTATGTGATGTAGTTTGTGTTACTGTATGTAATTACCTTCAATGGAACTTCAGACTATTTCTTCTTGCCATTCTATGATGAAAGGTAAATGATGAGGTTTAGGATTTTGGTCTAGGCACCAGGAAGAGTTTATGTTGAGTCAAGGAACACTTGCATGAAATAATTGACTTTGTTTATATCTATCTGCAATTTATCCGCAACAGCAACATTGAAAGGTGACATTTATCTTATGAGTTTCTCATTCATTTCTGTACTCTGATCTCATCGTTCATGCAGCTCAAGTGCATGATACATATAGATGAATATTTATTATAGATGATGAAGTGTCCTTTTGGCAGTCTAATATACTTCACTATAAAAATAAACAGATTCTACATGAGGCTGTCTGATTTGAGTGTTGGCATAGATAGTACCTCAGTCTTAGTACCCAGTACTTTTCATCAGCAGATCTCAAAGCCTTTTACTGAAAAGAGCAGTACCATTATCCTTTCTTGGTAATTCCACACCCTTTCCTGGATTGTGAAGGGCTTGAAGATCCTCTCACACTGTCCAGAATATTCTTAGTCAAAAATAAGTTTTAAGTTATTGGAAACACTGTGGTCTTGTAGAGACCGGAGAAGGTCTGTATTTTGATATTCTCAGGGGAAAAGACAAGTTTCAACTGACATTTTGTCTGGTTCTTGAATAAACAATGTAAACATGATAGTTTAAATCAAATTTTTCTTAAGAACATTTGTGCAATCTGTTCTTTTGTTAGAAGTCATGTTAGTTGAGAGAATTTGCTAAGCTTAATCTTCATTTTAACTCCACTTCAACCCAATTTGACTGCAAAGGCCAAGACCCCCAAATTCATAGTACTTCCAAGACAATGAGAGCTTAAGAATGACAAAATATTGCTAAAAATAAAAAATAAAAAATGCAGCCAGACTTTACCCTAAAGTTGAGGAGAATATAGAAATCTAGTTTTAAACATACGGGTTTGTGGTTAGGTAGCTAAAAAAGATTGCTAAGAGATTTATATGTGGTTTATTCTCCTTCGTCTTTGCTGTTTACTGGGGACTACATCTTATCTGGGACATCTATTCTGTGAATAATATACTGCAAAAATACAACCTGCCAATGGGAAATTGGTACTCAGAAAGCCTCAGAATCAGCCCATCTATTTAGATGCCCAAAGTGAGGTACCTGGCTTTAAAACGCAGTGCTACTAACACTAAGCCTGCTTGTTTTCTGAAACAAATTAGTGCAGAAGGTGCCTGGTGAGCCACACCATCTGTCATGAAGAGCCTTTTCAGATCTCTGGAAATGGGTTCTGTGGGTAAGGAAGGAAGGAAAGTAAAATGCTGAATGAGGCTTAAGGGATGTGCGTGTCCTCGCTTGCTGATGGTGGCTGCTGAGAAGGTTGTGGAAGTGAGGTTACCCTCATGGAGTGAGCTCTCCACAAGGCGGAGGATTTCCATGGGTGGGGAGAACTGGCTCTGGGAAACTGTACTGTAGCAGTTGTGTTTGTTGGTGAAAGAGGAAAGAACTGTATTCAGAGCCATTGGATGTGTTTCAGCTTTTAGACAAAGGAGGATGAGCAACAAAGACTTCATCAACACCTCATTTAAAATCTGAACTTTTGGCTCTTAGTGTATGTCAGGAGACACATTACAAGTCTGAAAGAAAAGCTGATTTTGGTTCTGGTAGATGCAGCCTGGCTGGATTCCCTTACTACTGTGAAATGCTTCTGTTCACTTTAGTAATCTCAATGGCACGACTGCCACAAAACAGGGATACTCAGGTGAGGGATGGTGTACAGAAAAGGAGAAATTGCAAATAATGAAAAGCAGAGCTGGATCACATAATGTGAATATAAAATACTGCACTACATCTTTAAGTGTGTCCCTTTAAACTTCTGTGAATTTTCAGTAGATACACTAAACTGCCTGATCCCCAGGAGCTGCAGCATTAGATGTTGCTATCCCCTGTGCCCCTTTGCCCAGAGGACGGAGTTAACCTTTCAGTTTATCCATGTCTGAGCTTTAATAAAAACATTTGAGAAGTTAATGTGTTTGAATAGATTTCACCCAGCGAGTATGGAGGAGCCTGTATTCGTGGTGTGCATGAAATGTCACACTGGACACAAACCTCTCTTGAGCTCCAGGACTGACATAGACACGTACTTCTCAGCATCTTCTCAAGCTTAAGAATCCCAGTCCCCTCCTATGCTTTCTTTTCTGCAGTGCTGGTTAGGGTCACACACAAAATGATGCCCTGTTGGCCCAATTACATCTGCTATGAAATCAAATTCCAATATCTTCATCATTCATGGCCAATTTTAGTTCCAAAAAAATTAATCTAAACCAACACAATAAAATGAAAAATGCTACTAATTTAGGTGATTGTATTAGTCAGATTACAGCCTTTAGGTGCTAACATTTATTCTTGCAGTGGATGGCTCTTTTTCAGTGGTTGCTGCAAGATCCACATCTAAGAGTAGCTGACACACAAACATTTAATTATGTAGTAAATGATGTATAACATCTCTCTGAACATGCTTTTTTTTTTTTTTTTTTTTTTTTTTTTTCTTTTCATTTCTGTCCTACTCATAGTCAAGTGACTTGATGCTGTGAAGAAAAGAAATATCTCTGGAATTTCAATTTGGGTTATCACTACTGCTAGTAATGCTCTGTTTAAAGTGTCAGCTCTTCAGGGACAGATTTTCTCTCTCTGCTATGCCAAGCACAATGAGATTCTTGACCTGGAAAGGGAGACCTTTGGGAAACTATCCCAATACAAAGAAGTAGTAGTGATAACATAATGACATCCCAGAGTGCAGCATGTCCTGTGAGGTCCCATTTTACCAACAAGGGCCCCTGTGAGAGGTGTCTGGGCAGGCTTGTGCACTGTTGCGAGTGGCACTGTGGCTTGTCTCATCGTAGCCAGCGTGCTCAGAGAGATGAGCTGTCTCCTGTGTGTAATATTTTTTTCTCACATGATCAGTTTTCTGAAGAGGTAGGAATGGATGGTTGAACATCCTTTTCTATTTTGCTTTCCTGTGTACTTTTTTAATTCCAGTTCCTGTCAACTGAAAAGATGGAACTCACTTGCAGATGTATATATTTTTCTTCTAAGTTCCTTTATCCTTCTGGCAGTTTTGACACCATTAAAAATTACATCCCAGAGAACATACATGCTTGTCCCTCACTTCAGCTATATCCCAAAATACACCGATCTACCTCTTCTTCTTCTTCTGCAGATGAAAATAGGGGTTTCACAGGCTGAGGTGTTAACTGATACCATTAGGCAAACTTTCCTCAATGGCAGCAATGAAACTAAGTCTAACAGAGGTGCAAACAGTGCTCTCTGCTGTACACTGAAACATTATGCAATAACTATCACCGCTGTATCCATTTCCCATGATTTCCAGAATTTTGTCTTATTCTTTTATATGGTGCTGCATTATGCTACAAAGTTACATTTTTTTTCTTTTTTTTTTTTTACTTTGGGGTTTATACGACAAATGATCTGGAAGAAGAAAAAAGAGGCAGAGATAAAAATAGAAGAAGTTGTTCTGACAATTGCATTTCTAATCTGTGTAACCATAAAATACCGTGAAAAATATGCCACTTTTTTTTTTTCTTTCTTTAGGAGAAAGAACCAGAAAAGGGATCAGAGAAGGTAATTTCTGATTTACAGTTGTAACATATATCCCCTGAACTCTTAAAGACAACATCTTATTTCTAAGCCCAGCCACATTTGAAATCGGCGTGTTTGATCACACTTGCCGAGGAACACTACTGTGGCAAGATGGACAGTTTCCAAACCCATCAGAGAGGAAAAGAGACTGGAAGAACCATGGCTTGGACACTAAGCTGTGATGTGGGCAAAAATGCGGGAGCTTAAGCTGTGGTCACTGTTCTGTTTTTGGACACATACATATACAATCCTGCACAAGTGGGTATCATGGAATGAGATATTTGGAGGACTTCAGGCACTTCTGTCAGCTGCTGCCCCCTGTTTCTCTGCTGCAGCACTGGGAACTTTGGTGTTTATAGAAGAGTGCTGCAAGTTATCTCTGAGTCTCCCCTCTCTTGTGACAGATACGGGAAGCTGCATAAAAACAGAGTTTTCCTCTTCTCTTTCTATTCCCAGAAAGCAATGAAAGGTAAGTGTGGAGAAATCAATCTCTTGTATTAAAGCTTGGCTCCGTCTGCTCCTGCACTCAGCTAGCAAAAGAGGAAATTCCATCAATGTCAATAATACTTTGTCTAGATTTCAGTGAGCCTGTACAAGGAATAAGCACTGCTCACTGTAAGTGTTAAGTACAGATTTAGCGTGTTTGTCTTGAAGGTGTCAAGTGGCAGAGAGATTTGGGAAAGGAAAATAAGGGGAAACACATGTATTGGCTGACCAGCTCCTGCAAGAGCATGGAGAGAAGAGGGCTCTGGCAAGCACTGTGCTGTCGTGGGACTGTGAGTCAGGAGATGTGGTCCTCCTCTCAGCTCTCTCAGTAATCCTGGCCAAATTCTCATCTCTCTCTTCTAGCTAGATGGTCATTTTTTTGAGGGACAGATTGCTGTCTGTCTGTATGTACACACAAGGCTGAGCAGAGAGATCCCAGAGCATTGCAAGATACCACTGTAATAAGCATCTGGAAGGCAGAAGTGCTGAAGCAGGTCTGGTCTGAACAGTATTCAATAATTTTTAGTCTGGAAATTTCTGAGATAAAAATCTCCAGGCTGAGGACTACTCTGTGAAGGTGTCTCCATGTGTTCACCTTGTTCTTGGCCACTGCCGGGAACAGGATCCAGGACTAGATGGACTTTTTGTCTGACATAGTGGGCTGCTCTTATATGTCTTGTTATGTTATCTCCCTCCATTTTCAAAATGTACTGGAGAGGAGGAGGTACTTTAAAGTCCAGTCACTCTTCATAGGTTACAGAATGAGACCCAGGGGAGGGTCAGAGGTTTAACAAGTAGAGATTGGCTTAACACAGACAATGAAGTCAGCAATATTCCTTACAAGATTGACTTATTAGCTGCATAAACCTTATTATCTTTCAACTAAATGGCTTTATATCTAATTTACTATCTGATAAAGGGATAGCCTGAAAAGCAACACTCTTTCCTAGTTATTGAGTATGCTGCTTATGATTCCTTGCTTTTATTTATACTGTAGTTTATCATTCAAGTTCATTGTTTGCCATAGACAAAAATGGGAAGATTATGTTCTTGTTTTGTCTTTGCTGCAGTTTAAAAAAAAAAAAGACAGCTGACGACATGTTCTTCATTAATGATTTGATTGAGAAGAAGGTCAATTAAGCAACATATGCACTGAAAGAGGGGATCCTCATGGAAACAAGCCCTATCCTGGGTTAGTGTGGTGGGATCCCAATAGTGTAATTGAGATTTTTAGGTGTAAAAGAGAGGAATCTTTTCTGATATTACAGACCTTCTACTGAGGTCAATGAAGGCACTGTATGCTCCCTTTTGAGCATGGACAATCTTGACTTTCAAGTCCACGCTTGTTTTGAGTCTGAACTGTTCAGAGTCAACTCTGGAGTCATCTGTGGGGCTTGTGAAGACTCTGGGTCACAGCAGTGGGCTGGGGAAGGTAAGGCTGAAGGTCCTGCCCTTCTGCAGAACAGACCCTGCGAGTCCTGCCTGCAGGGAGAATAGTTGCAGCAACGCCAGCTCCGCTGAGCTACCACCACATACCGCAGTACCATCCTGTGATATCATGCAGCTGGGGTCAAGCGGGGAACTGGGATGAGTTTCTTCCTTGTACTGCACCATGCATGCAGTCAAGCATTGTGCATTTTGTAGGTAACTGATTTCTGATGTCCTTTAGTTGGCAAAATTATTGGAAAGTGCATGTCAAGGAACACACTGTGCATTAGCATGGTGGCTAGTCTACACTCCCTTACCTGAGACTCCTGTCTGAAAAGATCAGGTTTCCTCATGCCCACTTGGGACACTCACAGACAGGTGCACTAATATGTACCCCAGAGTCCCTTATTCAGCTGCCTGATACCAGATGACTCCACACCTTTCCACTTCAGCAAGAGTCAGCAGAAGTAAATGAGAGCTCATGCACCATTATTTTCCTGTGAGGATTGACATCTTGGCTTAGAGAAGCTCTCACCAAGGATGATCTATTTTGCATGAAAGCAGGTGTATTTTCCAGTGATTTTACTCTGGGAGCTGCAAAGGTGATCAGAAAGGAGGAGGAGACATCTGGAGGTTTGTTAGTTCTTGCATTGGCATGACAGGGTTCTTCAGAACTCATTTTGGAGACTAAACTTCCTGGAAAAGGAGTGTCATTACATGTGTATATGTGGATGGTATGAGGAGGCACTTATGTGACTTCAGTTCTTGTATTATATGTCTTTTGAATTACTGGCTTTGTGATCTTAATATCTGTAGGTCCTGTGTTATTCTATTTCCTTATGAAAAGGGAACATAAAGAGAAAGAAAGGTGTTAATATCTCATAACCTAATTTAGCTGGAGTCATGCTCTTTCTTCAGTATCACAACGGCTATGTAAGTGGGGAATTCCCAGGCCTAGTGATTTGTCACCCCTACATTTAGATTCCCAGTCATACCTATGTATATTGCACATAACCAGTCCCACACCAGCTTTCACATCAGTCTGAGTGGAATTACTCTCTATTTGGCTTAGGTCTTTTATCCTTGGTGTAAAGGAAAAGCCAGAAAACCCTGAAACTCCCATCATTTTGTGTTGTTGTGGACTCGTGTTTTTGACAGTGTACTATCACCTTCTCTATCACCTTCTGCCTTCAGCCATCTCTTTTCCAATGGAAAAAAATAGCCAGCTTTTGACATTCCCGATTAGGTTTAGGAGTGAGCTAGATGCCAAGTTTCACTCTTGGTGGAATTGTGCAACACCTACAGAGTCCTCAAGCAGAACATTAAGAGCCTACACAACCTTAAGCTGAAATGTAGAGGAGTTTGTACAATGAGGCATCAGCTTTGAAGATTAGGCTCCTGAACTTTAGTGTTTCTTCGTGGATGGGTAAGTAAGTTTTCGTGTTCTTTTTCCCACTACTGCAAACCAAATAGATGCAAACCAGATTCTGCCTAGAAGCCATGCATTGTAGTATTAGACTGGCCCAATAACTCCTGTCTAGTGACAAGGCATGTTAACTCAGGCTCAACGCCACATTAATGCAACGGAACTAAGACTGTCTTCTGTCTGTTTGCATGGAAGAACACACATAGAGCAAAATTGAGATGGTGGGCATCCACCTTGAGAGCCTATTTTCCTCCTGTTTGTCTGAGGGTGTTGCCCTGCACTGATTTTGTTTGCACTTTCTGGCTGGTGCAGAGGATGGAGCCCAAGTAACCTGAATTAAAGGATTCTGGCAGCAGGGTTGTCCTTTCTCATAGTAAGATAGATAAACAGAATGGACCTTTCTTCTGCATATCTGCTTTGTTAATAGCTCAGACTTCAGGCTATCTAGAAAATATAGAAGCTTTAGAGTATCATCCAACAATACTACATCCAAAGAAGAAACCATAATGATTTTTTTCCTCCTTCTCCCTTTCAGTCTTGGAGGCCCTGAGTCTGCTTGTGGAAAAAACATGTTGAAATTTTGGCTTATATTCTAGTTAGAAATAGATATATCAGTTTATACCAGGTAGTGATTTGACTGGAAGTCTCCTTACCACACCCAAAAGAAATGGAATGAGTAGTTATAAATATTCTCTTTAATCATGGAAAAGAGCCTTGAATACAAATGTATGCAGACTCCCTTAAAGACATGGCCAGATTCTCCTTTCATCATGAACAGATTTGCTTTGTGTCTCTCTGTTAGCTTCCTTTAAGTTGCACCACTGGTTTATGGTAGAGTTACAGAGAGATCTTGCTCTCAGGCAGCCAAGGCAATGCCTCCCTTTTCCTCATTTTTTGCATCTTCTGTTATTTCTCATATGAGCTGCTACCATAAATATTTAGATGGAAATGGCTAATAGGAAAATTGTATGGTTTCTAAGTTCAATGAGCCATTAAATAGGTTCTAATAATCTCAATAAAAGTCTGGAATATTTAATAATGAGAAGCAGACATATAAGTTACTTGATTGCTACCAGACTCTCTCAGTAAATATTGTCAGCGACTCATATACTGCATGTTCCTCAAACACCCTCAAAGAAGAGCCTCTGGAAATGGGGGAGGGGAGGAAACCAGCCAAATCATGTATAAACAAAGTGCTGTTCAAGAGAACAGAGCTTTTTTTTTTTTTTTTTTTTTTTTTTTTTGGAAAATGCTGTTCACCACATGCTTTTTATCATCACAGTGGAAGGTTTAGAAGTTTTCCAATAAGCAATTAGAGACCTAATCAGACTTTGCATTTATGATAATTTACCTTTGTGCTGAAAGTAACAATATCATGTATTTAGTGGCCTTTTCTAGGATTGGCAGTCTAAGAAACTGGGAATTTGGAGTGTACAGGATCACCTTCTCGAAGGCAAAGCACCCTCACCTCTAAGGGATGAGGGAAGATGTTAGTTTATTCAAATTACATCAGGGCACAGAGCCAGGTGGGAAACTTTGATTAGCAGCATCTCCCTCTAGAGCCCTTCTCTTCCTTGACTATATAGTTAATTTAGGAATTGCTTAATTAGGTGATTGAAAATTAGGTACATTTAGGGGCCTAATATACACTATGGGTCTCTCTATTTGCTCTACGCTGTGCAAACAAATATATGTTGGGCCAGGTGAAGCTAGTCAGAGGGCTGAGATGTGTTTCTGTAAAATGCTCCTTGAACAAGTGTTGTGTTCCATGTCCTGGTTTGTGAGATAGGGACTAAACTCGCCAAAATGTTTTTGTTACAGACAGTCTGCTTACATTCTTTTTGGATGTTGACTCTTGTGGCCTATGAAAGGTGGCAGCAAAATGCTTCTGACTGAAGAGACCCTCATCTATGTTCTTCAGAGGTACCCTTCTGCAAGGCAGGACCACGTCTGTCCATCTTTATAGCCATTTACGATATTTGATGAGATAGATCAGAGCTTCAGGTGGTACAGCTGCAGGAAGCAATAAACTAATTATACGTTCTCCTACCTTGTGTTAGCTAGATAAGAGGTGCTCATGTGAGCTGCGTTGTGTGGCTTTTCAGTTTGTACTGAAGGAAGTGAGAGGGTGGGGGAAGGAGAGATACTTTATCTATGCTACACCTTCCTTGCCCTTATCTCCTTGTGAAAATGATAGATGGAGTTACTAGGCCTATAATCCCTGCTGAGTGAACAGAAAAACGAATTAATATTGTTTCCAAAACATTTCCAGCAGAGTTGCATAATCTTTCTGTGTTTCATAGAGATCTTGCAGGCTCCACCTGGCCTACTGTTTGCACAGCTGTAGTTCTTTTTGGAGCTCTGAGCATAGCTACCTTGGTTTTCTCTAACTTAGCAGGTAGCACCTGTCATTAAGCAGTGCTTCTCCTATGTTGTTTTGCTGTCTGCATATGGATGCACAAACCTTGTGTAGGGTGGGACAGTTATCCTTCTGAAGACAATCATTTTTGGGGTTTCTGCATCATATTAGCATTGAGTAGCTGATGATCTAGGTCTCCTGTCCTTCAGATCACTCTTTGGTTAATTGTCTCTTGGTGTTTTGTCTATCTGATGCATCTGTCTTCTACCAGACTTATATTACATTAGCTATATTGTGGGAACAGGTTCTTGGTTGTACCTTACCTAGCTTAAGAGGTCTCTGGGACACAAAACCTGTAGATGTTACCTTCATAATAACTAAGCCTGCATCTCATGGCTTGTGTATATATGGTATGCTCTAGAAGGATGAGCGTTGCCATTAAGGTCAGTGATGGACACCAAATCTTGTTATCAGCTTCAACTAAATAAACAGTAATAATAATAATAATAGTAATAATAAACAACAACAACAACAAAACACCAAACCAAGAATATTCTCATCTTGTTTACAGGGATTTAACTAACTTCAGTGATGCTAGTGAAAATACACTGGTGGAAAGACCAGCCAGAATTGGAGCAAGTAACTAGTACGACTCATTGCCCTTTCAGACAGCCTGGGTTTCTTTACAAATGGCAAGTCCTATACCTATGCAGAGTTTATGTGATATTTAGGCCCTTGCCAAGGAATCTGATCTGTGCAGGAAGTCTTTCACGCTTGCATGGAATTCCATTAACAACAGTGAGGGCCCATCCAGGCAACAGGAGCCACATGCATCCAATTAAAGGGTAGTGGCGCACATGTGCACACACACGCAGAGACCAGGCATTAGTCACCAAAATGCATTTGTTTCCAGGTTGGAAGGAAGCTGCTTTTACACCTAGCACTGCGGCACTTCAAGATAGCTCTTTTATCCAGCCAATGGTGCTGGATTAGCAGAGGGGCAGAGGGCATTTATGTGCCCCGAGTTTTGCCAGAGTCATTGAATCACACACTTGGTTCTTTCTAAAAGTGCCCAGGATCTTTAAAGACCATGGGACCTGTGCCTCCTGATGACCTTTTACCAGTAAAGCTCTAATCTCTGTTAGGATGATGCTCTCTTTTCATAGCCTACTATGAAATAGGTGGAAGGTTCTTTTATTTCTTTTCTTCTTTAACATCCACAAGGCTGGAAATCCAAGCAAGACAGAGGTGGTGTTCTGTTCCTCAGTCCCATGTAAACAACTGCTCTGTGACTGAGGGCATCGGTGGCTGCACTTTCTTATTCTTTCAGGATAAGATATCTATCTTCAACAACAGCTTTTGAGAGCCCAGTCAAAGGGAAGAAACAGAAGAAAAACCTTTATCAATGACACCAAACTCCTGTGTGCTAATGAACTGATAGGCAAATGAGGTGGGGACTGTCCTCTGTACCCTCTTTTAACCAGTTGGTGGTGGAGATCTGAGATTCTTCTGCATCAGGGTAACAAATGGAAAAATTTAGCCAAAAGAGGAGCTCATTTTCTGTGCCAAATTACAAACATTTTTTGTTTGTAAAGGCAGGCTCGTAAAGGTCTGACTCCGCAAAGCCTCTGCCACTCATGCAGCCGTTCAGTGAAGCTGAGCTCTCAGTAGTAAGTTCAATTATTCGCAGCATGTGTCTACCCAGGCATGTCTCTGTAGTCCGTCATCTGGGCTGCCAAGATCTTTTCCTTGTAACGCCTCTTGTTCTCTAGCTGTAATAATAGCCTCATTGCATAGCTTTAGCTGGCACCTTGCTCATGACTGTTAGGCAGGGCACTGCTTGAAATTAGATACAACAAGACAGCTTTCAAAGAGTGGATGCTGAGCCTGCAATTACAAATTCAAGTGTACAAAACCACAGATGCAGCATGGTTAGGATGGTTTCTCAGAGGTGCTCCTGCAGCAGAGTGTGGCTGGGTATGATGACTGATGTGTGAGCTAAGTAAACTCGTACCTCTAGCTCTTCTTTTGTGGTCTTAGCCTGTGATCAGACATGTTATTCCAGATAGAACTGAGCCAGGGTGAGAGATTATTGTCCTCATCTGCTTGTGATCGTCTTTCCTGCTCAGGGTACTCCCATCCCCTTATGTCCTGAAATAACAGCTTATGTAGTCTCTTCCCATCCTGAGTTTTTCCTCCCAAACAATGTGAGTTTAAAGTAAATAATTTAAACAATGTGTATGTATGTATGTATGTATGTATGTATGTATTTAATGAACTGGGTCCTTTTGGAAGAGATAGGTTATAGCTGGGCTATGCCAGTGTGTTGGTGAGATGGATTATACCGATTTGCTGTCTCCAAGTGGAGACAGTCCCGCTTCTGTTACTCACATGGCCAGTCACTCCTTTTGTTTCTCTTGTACTAGCTCAGGTGCTTGTCACATCCATCCATGAACATTTTACTAAGTGAATGAGCTGAATCAGCTCTCCAGAAGAGTTAAATGAACACAAGAAATGGTGGAGGAAAGGACTGGGCTGTGAATTTGGGGCAGAGAAAAAGAGATATATAACCATTGTATAGCCAATCATCACATGTTATAGAAGTGAGCAGATGAGGTGATGCTGGGAGCTCTAGAAAGCAACTCTTGTATGGTTGTGCTGCTAGATCTGGAGGTTTGGTAACTTCAGGGGCTGGAAAGAAACTGATGATGAGCTGATGACCCTTTCACTCAGGATACTGGGTACCCAGCTCCTTGCTAGAAACATTCAGCGAAATGGAGGTCTCCGATGCATCCTTTTGAAAAACTAGTCCGGAGTTTGTGGCTTCACCAGGCTGTAGCTGGAAGCACCATCTGCATTTTGAAGCATGTGAGGGACTTCTTTGTTGAAAGCTGTGGAGTGTGCTTGGTTGAAGGAGATGCTTCAGCAGAGTCTGTTTCCTTGAGGGTCTGGTGGGATCCTGGTGGGATAAAGGAACCCAGTTACTGCTGATCCCTGCCTGGGTCCTCTCCCCCATGCTAAGGCAGAGCAGTGGGGTAACAAGCTGATCCAGCAAACTGCAAACATGAACTGCCCCACAAATGGTGATGAGCATGGATAGGGGGGACAGTAACGCTGGGATTCAATCATAGCAGTTGGAGTTGTTTGCCAGCCCATGACCTGCATCTCTGGGCTCCCCAGGCTCCTGCAGGAGAGCAGAAAGCTGGTCTGTGCAACACACCTCTCAGGGCAGAGGTGCACCCATGTGCTACTGGGGGGCAGATAAATACCCTTGCTGTTTTAGCTCATGAGCGTGGGTTAATGATAGGACTACGCTCTCATTTCCCTCGATTTTCAACTCAGATATGTCTGTAACCTAGCCTGCTCCTATTTATACAGATAAATGCCAGCTAAGCAATGATAAACAGGATGATTTCCCCTTCTCCCTTGTGCTTAAGACGGCCCATTTTGTTACAAGCGATTAGGCCATTAACTCACCAACTCCAAACAGGACTAAGCAGGAATTAAATGCTGTGGGGAAGATTTGTTCATTGGAGTTTTAACTTGATCTGTTCCTTAGGGCAAGATCCATAAGCCTGTTGGTTGTAGACAGAGACCTGGTCAAGTAAACCCTGATCCTGGGCACTTCATTGATGAACATGTTGTGCAATTTCACCTGCTCCTTCCATCAGACTTTTCAGTCATCTCCCTTGGAGTTGCACTCTTTGTAGGAGCTGAGTGCTACAGTAGCTATAAAACATGAGGAGTGATGGAGCTTATTCCTAATTTAAACAAACACCTCAGATTATACATTGGAGCTTCCTGGTTTATTAGAAGCCGTTCCCTCCCACTGGGTTGTCATTGGAGAGATTACAACATGGATTTCCCCAAATAATAAGAGCCTTCTGGTGAAGAGACCTGGGTTGCAGAAGTGAGAAGCCTGAGAAACTCGATTTCCTAAATGCCCCATCTCCCACACAGCGAGGGTGTGTTGGGGCCTGGAGGATCTCTGCAGAGGGAGATGGAGATAACGTGGTCCTGTTTTGCAGCCCAGCCAGCATGGAGCTGTGTGTCCGTGTGGAATCACTTCAGCCCTGTTATGAAGGAGCTGGGGTTTTGCTGATCCCTGTCCAAGATCATAGCCTCTGCACTGAGCTGGTGGGGAAGGCGCTTGTCCCTGCCAACCCCACCAGAGGGACAAAGCTGCCAAAGCAGATCCCGTGGCAGTAACCCCAAGTCCCACAGCCCAGAGACGGATGGGCTAATTCAAACTCATGGCTCTGTTATGTGTCTACTGGGCTGGTTCAGGAGAGGGCTCAGTGAAAGCCCTGCAGCAGAATGGTTCATATCCAAAATTTTCTGCTTCCTCAGTTTTCCTGCCTTTCTCTCCTTTGAAGACTGCTGAGCCAAATGTCCTGAAAATGTCCTGATGCCCCTCTTGCAGCTGCTCTAGTCTCTTCTTGCCCTCTGCCCTTGCACAGTGCTCAGTCCCTCTGCGAGAAGCCTGTGCACACAGCCTCTGTTAGATGGCCCCTAAGGACGCAAGGGAAGGAGATCTGCATTTATCAATGTCAGGGTTTATTTTGCATCACCTTTGTAATTAAGATGTGCTAAGGACATGCAAGTTCTTTTTTTTGGTTGTTTTTGGTGGAAAGACCTTGCTTTTTTTTTCATGGGTTCATGGGGGTTATGTGTAGGAAAGGAGATGGGAATCTGTTCTGATCTCACACCTGGCTTTCACCATCCTCTCTCCAGAGACCCAAAATCTTGGCTACAAGGGCTTTTTGAAGGCTTCAAGATCTGTGAAAATACCACCTGCTCTACAGAATAGGGAGAGTGGTGAGGTGATCCAGGGGCTCTCAGCTTCTAGTCTGAATTTTACAGCTGATCCCAGGTATGGTTTTTGACCTTAGATCCAGTGTGCCCATTTGTGAAGTGGGTCTAGGGAGGCTACAGTTGGGTGATACCAGATCGGCTGGTTCCCGCTCCTATAGCTCATCTGGTAGGAGGCATTGGAGGAGCCCTTCATCAAGTGAAAGACCAGGTTGTCTCCATTTCTGTAGGTGAAGATGCTCACAGAGTCACTGCAGCAGAGGTGGGAAGGTGACCTCCAGCAGGGATGGTCTTCAGCTGGCAACAGGCCTCTGCAGAATGGACATCTCTCCACGGCATATTATTTTGCTGTTTCTTTGAAGTGATATAGACATAGCTGGTGTGATGCTTGCAAATTAATTTCAGTTCCCTGACTGAAAAACACCAGGGAAGCATTAGATAATGAAGGCTACACAGCCTTCTCTGGGTGGGTGAAAATGAGACCCTTGAGTTTCCTCACACTGTGATCAGTGCCATTCAGAGTGGATTAATGAGCTACACAGAAAGAGTTAGGAGCAAAACAAAGAAAAAAGGGAGTCCTCAACCTCCTGTGAAAGCGGAGCCATAACAGCCCCCTGTATCTAGATACTCAGAGCTGGAAAAGAAAATGGCCTCACCCATAATTTATGGCTTACGGTGTAGCCGCAGAAGCTTTGCCACTTGCAAATACGACCCTTAGTGGGTTATTAACCTGAGTCTCAAGAGGCTCACGTTAACACATCCATCCTCCTGTTAATTAATTAGCTGAAATATGCATGCCTTCCTCTGATGCTAGCTTGCAGAGGGTAACATGAATTTTGATTATACTTAATCCCACGCGAAATACAACAGACGCACACACTATGTAAATACTGATGGGCAGCTTAGAAACCTCTGTGATCCAACAGGATCTGATCACAAGAGCTGGTGTCTTGCAATCTGCAAAAAATATTTTGACACAGACTTGTCATGGCATTAAAAATAAAGTGGTGTTTGTTTTTGTTGTAGGCTTGTTTTCAGCAGGAATGGAAGCAGTTTTAATACGAACACCAGCCAGGCAGTCATTTTACCAAGACACTATCAATATGCTTTTCAAACTTTCTTTGTGAAAGAGATATAAATTTATTTGCACCCAGAAGTCTGCTGTCTACAAAACTGCTATAAAGCTTTGGCGATGAATAGCTGACTTCGAATGTCCTGCTACACACCTTTCCCAAACAGTTGATACGCAGCAGGTGAATGCAAAAAGCTTATCAGTCCAACCCAGCATTATTTCCTGTCATAACTTTGCACAACAAAGGAAGTTTCTGTCCTTGCCGAGCTTTGGTGTTGCGATGTGTACTGAGGTTCCTTTGGAGAAACCACTTTAATCCTTGGGAAGCCGAAATCACAGAGATGGGGACAGGAATATTGCTGCTACTAACTGCAATTTTATCAGCACCCAGCTGTATCAAAGAGATTGGGTGTGACACAGGAGGCAGCTGCGGGTGATGGAGGGATGCTCTCCCCATCTTCTACTTCAGCAGAATAAAAAGACAGCCCAGGCCTCGTTTCCTGTGCTAAATTTCAGTACCCTAGTGCTATAAATCAGGAAATAAAAAGGAAGACTTGCATTTATATTTAAAATTCATTTGATTAGAACTGCTTTTATGACATCTTAGGGAGAGATCTTGTGGACGGTGATGAGATTATTATTATTATTATTTTTTTTTTTTTGAGAAGGAGGGGGGGGATGATGCCTTGGCACAGTGCCACCAGAGTCATTTGCTGCCTTAGGAAACTGCTGGGGCTTCACAGCGTAGGCAGCTGGGCTCCACAGCCCCATGTGTGTTTGGCAGGGAGGAATGAACTCATCCATCCGAAGATCACTTGAGCTCTGCTGCTTTGGCATGAGTCGCCAACACGGAAAGAGATTTGGTCTTCATGTGTTTTCATGCCAATGGAAATGCTCTTCTTGACTTTGGCAGCCATGGATCTGCCCTGTTACCTGCCTGCAGTGTTACCGCCTTCTCTTCACCACCAGCCCCATTTGGTGAGGGGGAAGCACAGTGTTGTGCCCATCCCCATCTCTGACCAGAGCCTGAGAGGAGGTGGTAAGTAGGCCTTGACCCCACCTCGCATGAACAAGGGGCACAAAGCAGCAGTGCTGGCCAGCATGGCAAGGACCAATCCAAACACATTCTCCCAAGGTTGTTCCTTGTCTGAAGTGCACATGGCACCTTGTCCTGAGGAACTGAGCATGCTGAGGCCCTGATCCTGCCCTCAACCTCCATCAGAGAAGGAGAGCAGCTGGGAGAGCACAGTACCCTGGGTCTGGGTAGTGCGTTTCTTGGTAGGGTCTGCACATCACTTCAGCTGTTCTGGTGGAGAAGAGATGAGAAAAGAAGGGTAAGCAGATCCTCCGCAGAGGCCTTACACGTGAAGTGTGAACAAAAATAAAAACACTCAGTGGTCATGACCATAAACATGAATTTAAACAAATACATTTCTTTAAAAAGTCAAGGGACTGGGGTTACTCACCCTTGCTGAGTATTAGGCAAAATTTGGAAAAAATTGACCAAAGGGTCTTTAAGAAATGACATATGTGAGTGTATGTGCACATATATATGCACATGTGCACATACATCTGCACACCCCAACTGTCTTTAAGACAGGATGTCTTAAACAAGCATGGAAGGAAGGGTGATCTGCCAGGGGTTTTATTCTTTCAGATAAAGCCAGTGAGAGAGTGTGTGCTAAATGGAGGTTTGTCTACACACACAAATTGCTCCAATTTAACTAAATTGGTTTCTAAATTAATTTAGTTAAATCACTGCAACCCCTTTACTAGCTAACATTGATTCAGCTTAATTGAGTTTGTTCCCAAATTAAGCTAAATCAGCATAAAGTGCTCATCAACCAATTTGATCGTTCACATTAAGGGATGGCAATTTCTACATGTAAGCTAGGCCTGGGTAGGTTGGGGGCATATGCGGGTGTCCCCGGTGTCCCTATATGCTCAGATGATGCAGTGACCAGGGAAGCTGTTCAGTCCCCTGCTCCATGGGGGTGACTCAGAGATGGCCACTTTGAGGAAGATGGCATGAGCAGCTTGACTTGCCCATGACCCTAAACATGGCTGTTGATGGGTGACTTCATAATTTCATTAGAGGCTAGTTTCACTTGGGAGTTTCTTCCATGGCAAGTATATGTCAAGCGAATGACGGAAGATTTTATTGCAAGCCATCAGTAGTGGATTTCAATCAGGCCAACACAGTCACAGTTTAAAATACTCCCAACCCTTTTTTTTTTTTTT
>VXAA01004875.1:59057-79338 GCA_013399115.1 Anseranas semipalmata
GAGAAAGCACCACAAATTCCCTTCTTTTTCTTTTGATCTGGAAAGTCAACCTCTTAAAATTGTGGGCTGACAATATCTCCCTTATGTTCAAGGAAACATAAAGCATTGCTTAAAAAAAAGAGATGCAAAATACAGACAGAGCTGGCTTTTCACTCTGTTATTTCCTCCAGAAGCTTTTCTTGGATATTGCCTTAGTATATATTAATGATGGGACAATATTTCTTTACAGGGTGTGTAATTCAATTAAACTTATTAACGAGATGGTCACTTTGAAACAAACATATTCTTTACATCCACTGTCAGAAAAGAATATGTTTTGCTTTGCAGGTGAACCTGATACATATTAACCAGTAGTTGACTATTAACCAGGGTAAACTAAAAGCTCCTGTAAATGGTACTGGGAAACGAAGGAAAAAAATCCCTATATATTCCCTTGGAAATATTGATTTATTGTTTTGGCTTTAAGACAGAGTACTACAATTCAGCAGATAGGGTAAATGGATAAGTCTGTAATAGGTTGCACTTCAAACGAGTATTCCCACTTTTTTTTTTTTTTTTTAAGTAAAGCAGGATTCTGTCTGACAGGTCAGACTGGAAGCGGAAAAAGTGATCAGTGGAGCAGGACTCAGCTCTACTTTAACACCAAAGTTTTCATGGGCTTTTGTAGCAGGAATGTCTTTAGGACTTTGAAGGCTTCAGAAGATCTTGAAGGCAGGACAGCAGCCACACTGCCTCTTCAAGGGCCCCGTGAAAGGTTTCACGTCAGGCACGTGTTGTGGGCAACAGAAGGTCCTTGTTTAGTAATGAATAAAAGTCCTGCAGTTTTGCTTCTCCACAGCCAGATTTTTAAGCCATAATTGGATCTTGTAACACTGCCAAGGTAAAGGCAGAGGGCCACGACAGGGAAGCCTGACACTGCAAGTGAACTGAAACTAAATATAGTTCTCATGCAGTTTAAAAAAATACACTTCAAAGTCCAGAGCGCCCGGCCCCATCCTAGACTCTCGCAATGGAACAAAATGAGAAAATGACTATGATAACATATGTATTTTACTGCCGAGCGACAGGCAGGCAAATGAAATAACCTGAGAGCAGCTTTGGCTGGTTGTGATTAAAGATCATTATACTCCAAGTGGCTCGAGACCGAATCCCGCGCCTGGCTGTGGATGGGGCTGCTTCGCAGACGGAGCTGGGGCGAGCCCTTGGCGGGCGTGCGGGCAGCAGGAAGCCGCAGCGTGCGTGCCTGCGCGGGATCAAACCGATTCTACACTGCATGCAGAGATGGTATCAGCCCCCCAGCAGTAACAGATCTGCTTCATGCAGGCTGTTTCAGTTCCTGGGTACTGCTTTTAAAAGCAATCACTCCTTTGCAAATGGTGGTGGTGCCTGCTTCGATGCAGAGGTCTTGATGAGGGCTCCAGTGCCAGCACCGAGCCGGTGCAGCTCTCGCTGCACTGTGAAGGATTTGTTTGTGTGTGGTGGGTATTTGGTAATTCATCCCAACGTGCAAGAAGTCTGTGGCAAACTCAAGCAGTATTTGCAAAAGGCAGACTGCTGACTGTATGGACTTGGTTTACCTTTTTTTTTATGGGCACATCTAATGATATCTAAGATCCTAGGTAAAGACCACTTAGGGTAGGGACAGATGGGAGCGATAGTCAGAGAGTGGGTTATATTTTGCCTTAGTGTAAGGGGCTGTATCAAACAACTTGCTGATTCTCCTTCTGGTTCTATATGCTACAAAGTCTGGATGCCAGTTGTGATGCCCCTTAAGGCTAGGTTTATTCAGAATTGGAATTGGATTGGCACCATTATTCAGACGAGGAGTGATCTGGCAAATTGGAGTCTGGGTTGAGGCTCAGATAGCCCTTCCCCTCACTCAGATGACATACATTCCTCAGTTTGGTATGGACCACAAAAGTGGAAACAAAAGAAAAATGGAAACGAACATCCTAGATATTTTCCAGCGTGGGAAAACAAAATCATTAGAAGTGGGAAGCTTTCATAGTGTTTTGCATTCAAATTGTACCTTTTATCCTGAAAGATCAAGCACTTCACATGTAACTACAGTCAGCACCCTGCTCAATGCAGCCATGTCTGGGATGGAGCACAGGAGGGAAAGATAAAATACATCTAAAGGCATGGGGGCAAAAATGCTCACAGGAAAAGGGAGCATCCGTAAATGTCCACAAGAACAATTGCATCCAGAAGGCCTATACAAGTCACACTGCACGGATCACCTTAATTTGTTTATGTGGAGAACAGGAGTGAATTTAACCCAGTGGGAACTGTGTTAGACAGTTTCCTTGCTATTAAGGCTTACCAACACTCTTCCAAGAGATGCAGTAGATTTAGACTGCATGTGAAATGCCTGTCTGGCCAGAAGGAATTGCACGCTTGACTTCTGAAGAGAAACACTAAGGAAATAGAGTTTTCATGAAGAAAGCATCTGTTGGCTTTCTTTCTTCCCTTTCATGGGAAAAAATGTGTTATGAAAAAATGAGGTTTTCCTCATATGGTCAAAGAGGAGCTACTGCCCTTCAGCCCACTCCTTCCTTCTAATGTGCAAGGGGATTCCACAGTCACGCTGCCGTTAACTCAGCTGGTGTCTAACCCAGCATGACGCCTGTATACGGGGATCTGTCCAAGAAATTATACATAGCTGCTTTGTCTATCTGTTGCAATACAGGATTTCCAGCTTTTCAGCAACCTGCATGCCAAATCTATGCATTTTTTTTCTTTTTTTTTTTTTTCTTTTACTTTGTATTCCTTTTACCCAATGAATCTTTTTTGGAGAGTAAGGCCCTCCTAAATCCCTTTGTATCTTCTTTGTATCACTTAGGTCTATTAAGCATTTAGCCATTTTAATCCTAAAAGAAAATAATTAAAGCACTAATGCATGATGGCAGACATCTAAGTCTTAGTGGCAGTCTGGTGGGGCACACTGTGGGACTCGAGAAATGCTATAGAGACATGTCATTTGTCCAGGAGGTACACAGTAGGAGAATGAAGGTACTGGGTACCAAGCGCTGGTGTTCAGGAAGGAGCAGGAGAGAGACTAGGTAAACATTTCTGCTGGAGGTAAAAGAAGAAAAAAAGGGACAATTATCATGGACTTTGAACCTTCTGCTGATCAACTAGCTGGGACAGGCAGCGGATAGGCTTTTCTGAGCAACTGGAAGACACATCAGTAGGACAACTCTTTTTAGTAAGACATGATAATCACTTTCACACCTCTACCAAAAGCAACACAGTCAGATATAGATGGACCTGGATGCCATGAAGATGATGCTTTCAGAAGGTGGGAGGAAATGGGCAGGGGAGCAGCTACTTTAAACTCGTTTCTGATTAACAGAGAAAAACAGCTTGAGAATCCAAGGGCTGGATAGTAATTTGGATGAAAGCAAGCATGAAATGATCAAGTTCATTATTCTAAGGGAAAAAGCAAGACCAGCTGAATATGGATAATGAATCCAAAAAAGTAGACTTCAGCAAACTTGGGGAACTGGTAAGTAAGGTCTCTGAGGAAAATAATCTCAAGGATAAAGGAATGCAGGAAAACTGGCAGTTGGTAAACCTATTTTAAAGGCAAATTCCTCTGATGTAGAAGACAGATTGGAAACAGTGAGAGAACTGTATAATTGCCTCTTCAAAGACCTGAAAATGAAAAAGGCTTGAAGAATGGAGATTGCAGGGACCCCAAGCAGAGTTTTCCTTGGATTTCTTTTCCTACCATGAGGTGAAGCTAGAAAGGGAGCAGGCCAGGGACCAGCTTGGAAGAGTCCCTGCTGAGTGCTGCAGCAGAAGGGGCTCTCATAGGACATTGTATGGGAGAGTGTACTGTAGGGATGAGAAGTTGGTGGGCTTATACAGCAGTGTGGCATGGAGTGACAGGAGTTATGAATGACCCGAAGGCACAGTGATACTGCAGCATCCAGAGGCTGCAGTGAGTGCACTGGGAGACTGGAAGAGCTATGCAGTTTTTGTCAGTCTAGCAGGATAATTAACTTTGTTTTCCTCTCTGTCCATTCTGCCCCAGCTTTTGCCCTTCAGGTAGCCAATATACTAAAAGAGGGTCTTAATGTAAATTAAAAATAGAAAGTGATTCCCTATGTTTGCTGCAGTTACAAGAGCCAGCTCAGTAGAAGAGACTGATTTGAAGACTCCATCTGTTAGAAACCTTGTCCTTTTGGAGGAAGAACTGGCTGTGCAGTGCTGCACACTGGGGCAAGCCAAGGACATTTATCTCTGCAGCCCATCCCAGCAGTGATACAAACACTGCAGTATCTCTGCAGCTCCCTCTTCCAGGGGAGTACCACAGGGTCTCTTTGCTATTTGGTCCCATCTCTTCATCCCACTGAGGGCGACCCAGTGGGGAATATGTCTGCAGCACACCCACTGTATGTTGGTGAGGACCATGGCGGTGCCCTCCTGGTGGGAATGGTGACCTGCCAGTGCTTACAGTGATAGAGGAGGTACTGCAAGGATCAAAGGGATCCCAAACTTGCTCTATCACCACAGTCAGGCTTGTGTTTAAAGCTGGTGTTTTACATGTCAGCATCAACTGCCTAATTGGTAATGACTTTGCCTGATGCAGCAGGGATGGGGAAGGGAAGAGAATTCATTGCTGTGTGCATGTACATGGGGAAGCAGAACTGTCAGATGAGGTGCAAGCAGGAGGAAGAGGAGGCGAAGGCAAGAGTGAGTAAGAGAAGGCCAAGTTAGTGTTGGCTGTCAGAGGAGGGTGGGGTAGGCTGCACTGCTACCCGGGGCAAGCCCTGCGTCCAAGATTTACAGCCAGCCATGCTATCTTTCCACACATTAAATCTCCAGGTCTGGCAGAGTAGAACCCTTTTTCCAAGCCACAGTCTTCAGGAATCTATTGAGAAATCCTCAGGTCTTTGTGAATAAGAATTTACACTGGGAAATGTACTGGCTTATGCCATACATGCATAAGTATATTTATCCTACTAGTATGATTTTCCTTCTGGATATCTTATGGTAGAATAAAATTGCCTTAATTTTTGATGTGTTGCAAGTTGCATGTGACATTATGCCATTGAATAAACAGCAGTTTAATGATAATGAGCAGTTTATTCCTTACCTATATCCCTTGGTTCTTGGCTGATTTCCATATGGCCTTCAGGAGAGTTCTATATTGATTGGTGGGTGTATGTTCTGCTAGCTTTATACCACAAGTCACTTATTTTAAGGAGGGCAGACCTCAGTGCTCTTTGAAACTGAGACTAACATGCTTCACTTTAGGATGTTAAAGATAAGGTATTAGGAATATGTTTTCTGTACACCAACAACTGATTGTTTTCTTCTCAGTGATGTACCTTGCTTGGCAAGTAAGCTAAGGCCTGAAGTTCATACACTGTAAATAATCATTGGAAGCTTAAAATGGCTATGGTCTGTCCTTGTGTTAATAGCAATTTCCTAAATATATTAGCTGCTGAGAAATAAGTTTCCGGCAATAGTTATAGCGGGAAAGACTTGTAAACGCTAAACCCAGAAGTCCCTGACCTCAATAGGCCAACACAGAAAGTCCCTGTAAACACTTAAAATGCCACCTGTGTGTGCAGGAATAAATGGACATCGGAAGTTCCTGCTGCACATCTCCCAGCCTGCCATTCCTTGGTACAGGTGATGGCAACAAGGAGCGGTGTGAGAGCAGACCCAAGCCCTGTCTGGGGCTGAGAGTTTGACAGAGCAAGAAGTAGGCAGAACCAACACGTCAGGCCAGAGTCCCAAGGTCCTAAGTTTGAACAATTTTGGTAATAAGTTTGAACAAAATCTTGATTGAATTAC
The DNA here is from genome assembly GCA_013399115.1 of Anseranas semipalmata. NCBI lineage: Eukaryota > Metazoa > Chordata > Aves > Anseriformes > Anseranatidae > Anseranas > Anseranas semipalmata. The sequence goes on from VXAA01004875.1 coordinate 64,869, forward strand.
TTTGAAATCTTATGACTAAAATTCCTGTGGAGGTTCACGGCAGGAGCTCTGAGAAACTGCACAGAACCTAGTTGTACTGCAAAATGTGTTGTCTGGCTTGATTGCAGCAAAACTGAATTTTCTAATAGTACTAAACCCCAAACCCAGCATAATTTACATTGCTGTTTTCTCTAACTAGCTACCATGCTTGATGTATCCTATTTGTTTTCACTCGATCAGCTACTATTAATGGGAATAGAATTCAAATGCACAAAGACATTTGTTATTGAATTTCAATTGAAATCTTTTAGGCAGACATAATAAGAACTTGTCAGTGTATGTTAAATAGTTTTGCTTGTTATGGTTTCAAATAGAATAAACGACTGGTGCAGATCCCTCAAGCTGACAAAATATGACTTCCACATCAAGAAAAGACAAGGATTTTGCAATGCCTTGGTGAATGTAAAACTCCTTGAGCCAAAGGCAGTCTAAACAGAGGAACCTGAAGTATGGTGATCGTGGCAGGTTAGCAGGGAATGCACAGATGAAACATTTAATAGAAGAAAAAAAAAAAAAAAAACAGCAAGCGAGAATTTGCTGCACTCTTTGAGTAATGAATGTTTGAAACCTGAATTCCTCTGTGTATTTTCTTTGTCTTTTGCGGGTTGGGGTCAGGGGATATCCATTTGTCCTCTCCTTGAATCATGAAAAAGAATGCAACTCAAGACGTTTTATTTTTTTTTTTTATTAGACCATGAGTACTTGCAGAACAAACTACAGGTTTTACTGCTTTAGCATAGATATGAATGATTCTTAGTGCTTTGTGGACTACACAGTTAAGAGAAGCAAAGCGTCTCATACTTTTAGCTACATCTGCACTCTGTGCTTTGCATAGCCATTGATGTAAAAGATTATTACAAGCTGTAGGACTTCCCAGCTGACCAGACAGCATCTCCAAGGCTTTTCCTTAGCTAAGAGTGAGAGCAGAAGCTTTTAGACTAACAATAAAAGCCTGGAACAGGACACCTGGGGCCATCAAGTTCAAACTTCTGCAATTGGAGGCAGTGTTGAATTGTTTGTGTTTAACTCAAAATCAGGAGCCGTTCAAGTTCAAAACACATCCTGACTCCATGATAAACTACAAACAGTGAGTACAAAAGGCCAAAGTCTTCTATTGTATATCTGTGAACCTGTGCAAGACTCTTAATAGACAATGAATGTGTTATTACTTTATTGCTATACTTGGGCAATTCACATTGCTAAGGAATTCAGGAGAATATGATAGGGAAAAGGAAAACACTTCTCGTTGGGTACGAAGTAATGGGAAATGAGATGCTTACTACTTTGAAAAGTGTTATTATGAGTAGCAATACTGAGGAATAAAATGCTGTGCTTTTACCCTGAATGTTTAAGACATACCTGCATGTTTAAGGTAGATTTGACTTTTGGAGACTGGAAGAATGACAAGTAGTATAGAATGCATGCACAAAACAAACAAACAAACAAACAACACCCTCCTAAAATTTCTACTTCTTTTTAGATTGACTTCTTTTTGTCTCCTATCTACAATGCTGGCAGAGTTTGAATGTGCCAAGTCCATGCTGAAGCCAATGAATAGACGTTTGTCCAAGAGAAGTTTCAGAACATTGAGCCATCAGCCAAGGGATCTTCTGGCTGGAGTGCTTTGTGAACCATGAGATTTATTTCTTATGTAGAAGGTACAAATCACTTCTCACTGTCAGCGCTTCCTCCATCTGCCTCTGGCAGTTTGGTGCTCACATTCTTGAGTTGTGGCTCAGCAAAAGGTTGCTGAATGTTCATTTGGTCCTTGCAACAACCTACATTTCTCTCTTCCTTGGCTTCCATTGAAAGGTTTCTGCACCCTGCTAGTAATGATGCCAAGTAACATGACGGAGAAGAGGGGAAAAACAGGCATCTCCTTCCTAGAGAGCTCTGCCAGTGATGTGTGCTGGCACAAGATGTGGTGGATGCATTCAGGACTCCTGCTACAGAGCTGGTCAGCTATTACAAGAAGACAGTTTCCTGCCAGACAAGATTTTTGCTGAATTTAGGCATCTTAGCTTGTTACGCAATAACACCAACTAAATTACTATAATCTCTCTAATGTAATAGCCACTTCTTGGCATTGTAAGCCAGCGGTTCCAGCAGAACTTAACCACTTACCAACTAACACAGCTAAACACACCAGACCTCTCTGCTCTGAGTGCTAATTTGTGTTTAACCTCAGGTTGGCTTTTCGGAGCTCTTCAAGGTCATATTTTGTTCACACCCTTGAGTCTTTCCTTTGCTCTGGCAGCTATGAAACATTTGATGGTGGAAAAGCCTTCCCCATGTTGCAATAATGATGTTCATCTTACTGTCTAATATAGTTTTCCTTTTACTAGCCTGCTAGTCCTAGACTGTAGACTCTCTGGAATAGGGACCATTATTCTGTAAAAGTTCTAACTTTCACAATTAGACCATCCTGTTGGAAAGCTCCTGTGGCATCAGCCATTTTGATACAATAGTATTAATAATTAATATATATTTCCATGGTTTTAAAGTGAATGTAGGTGATAGACTTCTGATTGGAATTATTCTGCTCTATGACCAGTTAGAGCAGCTCTAAATATCTGTCATTTTCTAAGACGTAGCATACAGTGGAGCAATCTCTCCATATATTGACTTGCAGTTCTTCACCTGAAATTTATATTTTTTCTAGCCATTATTCTGGATTTGGTGAAACTTCTGAGCATGGGACTCTAATTAACAAGACTAGAGCTAAGCAACTCTGTCATGAGAAAGAGATTCTGAGCATGCAGTGATGCAGACACAACCTTCTAACTTTGGACTTTCCCAAGCCACTGGACCTTATGCTTGTGACCTCAAGAGACAAGCTAATAAAGGTAATATTTAGAATATATATATATATATTTTTCTTGTCCTCTGATCACCACACAATCAAAGAAATATCACCTAGCTTTGCACATGTCAGCCAAGGGAAATTCTGAAGGGATCTTTTCCTGCTTGTGCCTCTTTGAGTCTGTATTAGCAGCAATTCTGTTGAAGTTTGTGGAGCTCCACCAGTACTAAAATTGTGTTACTGACGGGAAGACTAGACCCAGAGACCAGAAACTTTTGCTCATGATAACTAAAACTTTGTCTAGACTGGGGATTTGTCCTGATTACTGCCACTGGCTGTCAGCCATTGGTGTTGCTGCACCAGGGTGACCCCTTTCATTGGCAGGTCATGGTACTGCTGGTAGACTTTTGTAAGTTTTAGGCATGGATAATATTCTCTGCTGGATGTGTTGGCCTTCCCCTTTTGTACCATGTGAGATCTGTTAGTGCTTAGTTGTCTGGGAATGGAACCTGGCAAACCCCCTTTATATGTGGGGCCCATGGATATAGAGACAGGGGAAATACTAAATTCCCCCAGACTTTTCCAGAAATTCTCAAAGCCTTCTTATATTAGCTTTGCTGTCACATATGGGTCAAATGGAGAACACGTGAAGGTGTTGGTGGGGACAAAAAGTGAATGTTAGCATAAGAAAAGATTAGTTCTGTTGTTCCAGAGTGCTATAGGACAAGAAATTTAAAAATGCCAAGTTTATCAGCCCATCTAGCCCCTTTCCCAATAATATATTAAGTCATCTTGCTGTACAGTTTGCATTGCTTTGTCTAGCCTAGTTCTTAATGACTCAACTTATGGAGTCTGCACCACTTCCCTAGGGATAGAGTTTTCCACAGTCTGAACTATTACAATATTTTTCCTGATATCCAGCCTACGATTTCATTTCATCCCATTATTCTTAGCCTCCTCCTTCCTCTCAAACCCACCTAAACAATCCTGTTACTCTTTTGGTGTTTACACCTTTCAAAATCTCATAGGCATTTCTATTCCTTTTAGTTGTCCCTCATCCATATGCTTTCATATTTAGCCCATCCATGTTTTCCAAGGAAATATTCTGGATTGTATGAATAAGGATCATGTCATGTGTAAAACAAGTAGGGTCGCTTTTCTGCTCCACTTGGCACTGGTGAAATCCTCAGCTGGAGTAGTGAATTCAGTTTTGGACACCGCTTTTTAAGAAAAGACACTGACGAATTGGAGAAAGCTCAAAGGAGAACAGCAAAAATGATAAAAGATTTAGAAAATCAGACTTATGAGAAGCAGCTGAGAAAGACAGGCATGTTCAGTCTGCACAGAAGACTGAAGGAAGACATAATAGCTGTCTGCAAATACATAAAATGATGTGATAAAGGGAACAGGGGCCAGTTATTCTCATTAGTCAGAGAGGAAAGAAGCAGCAGAAATTGATTTAAGCTGCAGAAAGGAAAATTCCGGCTACATATGTGGGAGATGTGTTTCAGCTACTCAAACAATTAGGCAATGGAACAAGCTGCTGTGAAAGGTTACGGAGTTAAAATGGCTAGAGATATTCCAGGCTAGACTCAACACAAAACTGCTGGAGCTAATGAAAAAAAAATCCCACCCTGGTTTTGGAAAGGTAACCAGATGGGCTGCTGATGACAGCGACTCTCAAGCAAATATCATTTTGTGTTAGGAATACCACGTACTCAGTATTAGGAGGTATGTGCAAAGAGAGAGATGTGCAAGAAAATTATTCATCTCCCCAGATGTCCATCTAATAGTGACAAAGAGAAAGGAAGAGTGAATTGTAGTCTTGTGGAGACATTGGGAAGACACAGAGGTGGAGGGTATGAGTAACCAGCTGGGTGTAGACAGGTGCAAGAAAGTTTTGCTTCATGCACAGGCATGTGGCAGCTTCAGTTTAAATGTTGTGTGGCTGAATGAGCACCACACATTGGCCGGGTGAACAAGCCCAGCTGAAAGGTATAAGAAGAGTCCAGGCCAGGGCATGGGCAGAGAAAGCTTGGGTATGCATTTTTATGGGTCAGCTTATCCCAATGGACTTGCCTAAAGTCACTGAGAAAATGCATGGAGGAGCTGAGAGCTGGACCCAGGTGTCTGAATCCTCAGGCCAGCAATGTAACCACAAGCCCGTCCTTCTCTTTGTAGCTCCACTTTCTTCCCACCTCCTTATGAACTCAACAGCCAACTGTCTGATCCTGTCTGGTTCATGCATCCTGAATTCCTGAAAACTTTTGTGAGGAGTTTTCTGTGCATTAAAAATAATAATAATAATAATAAAAATAATTAAAAAAAAAAAGTTGAGAGAGAGACAGAGAGAGGAATAGAGAGTAAGCTGATGCTTTGTCCTGGTGTTCTCTAGGCAAGAGATACCACTAGGAGCTGGTATGGCTGCAGGCTGCATATAAAAAGATCAACATCTCATGACATGATAGCTGATGATTGGCAACACAAAACCCAAAAAACTTAGCCTGCTGTTTTAATCAAAGTCTTCACTGCAAGTCTGCTCCCCTGGAGCTGTACCAGTGCCGTGAGCCTCCTGCCAGCTGAGCGGCACTGATGCCAGCAGTCGAGAATATGTAAGGCTCTTTGTTTGCTATTGTAGACTGATTCTTGTAATTGACAGCTGTGGCTTTGATCCTCAGAAGTCTGGGGTTCAACCCTCCTTGAAGTGAGAGCAGTATTTTTTGCATTGCTTGTGGTATGTTTAACATATTATGGGGCGTTACTCTCTGGCATTGAGTATTGAACTTAAAACAGCATTGCATAATTCACCAAGATTGCATTACTATGAGTTGGCTGGACATTCCTCCAAGTCAGGATAAGGTACAACCTGAAGATGGTTTTAGCACTGGAATTACAAAAGTGTAAGCTGGGCAGCATCCAGCCTGGCTGTTCAGCATGAATTATTGTCACTTGTCAGCTGGTATGTCTTTATTCTGGTCAGCTACCAAAGTGGAATTACAATTCCTCCCTCCCATTAGTCGTCACCACTACGCAAACTTTATTTGGAGGAAAAAGGTCATAGTGAGGACTCTGAGCTGTCCTGGCTGTAGCTCAGGATAAAGAGCAGAAGTACCCAGGCAATTCCCTGGAATAGATTAAGAATCTGTGAATATAGTTCTACTTTTTGCCTGGCTGCCTGTGGACCACAGGGTCTGTTTAAGTGGGAGTTGAAGCCCCTTCTCCCGGCTGGCAAGAAAGCTGTAGCTTCCAGCACTGCCTGGCACCAATCCATCCAGGAGTGGAAGGGGAATTCCTAAGCAGGCATTTCAGTTAGCTTTTCTCAGACACTTTGGGCTGTTGGAATTGATTTTGCAATTTATGTTTCTGTCTTCTTTGCGATTTTCCACTCAACAAACTAGGAACTATTGTCCTGGCTGTCTCCTACCAGGGGGAAAGGAAAGTGGGACAACTTTGTGAGGGGGGTTGTTTGACAGCTGCTGAAACCTAAGTTGGATGCAGACTTTTATTTTTTTTTTGTTTGTTTCTCAGTCTTTAAAAGGGATTCTGCAAATTTGGTAAGAAGCTGTCTTGGCAGCAGGGTAGGCATAAGGTGTGACAGAAGCCCTTTCTTGTGATTTATTTTCCTCTAAGCACTGTACATGTGTCAGACAACATCACCCATGAGCAATCAATGCTTTCCCAAAAAGCCTTATTCCTCCCTCCTGTGTAAAGTACTTCTGTTGGCTACCTTACTTTGAGAATGTATAACTTTGGTAATGATTGCCTCTGAGTTGGCAGATGTTGCCAGCCTCTTCTTGCAGCCTGCTGCTACAAAGAAGGGAACAGACAAGCAATGCAGTTCCCTGGGGCTCGGTGCAGCTAAATAGAGGCGTGACGAGGTGTGATACAGCTTAGTTTCTTTACGTGCATGACGAGGAACCTCTGTTCTGCCTGTTGTCCAGAACCATAGCGCTCAGTGGTTTTGTAAACCTGGGACCCAGCTCTGAGACTGAGGTTTGAAGGTCCCAATCCAGTCCACAGGAGGTCTTGCAGACAGTTTCTCACATGCAATGCTGAGTTCTGTTATGGTATGCAGTGCCACGCTGGGAAAGCTTTAATTCTGATTTTGGTCCTTGTGGCTTGGGAAAAAAAATTCAGGGAGTTGACTCAAACATATCTAGATATATTTGCTCTCCTTTCTGACTTTCTCTGCAGAAGAGGATGACATGGTCTGTAGCCTCTCCTTTCCTTCCTGTGTGCCAGGCCATTTCAAAATCTATCGGTGTTAATAAACATTTCCCATTGATTTCTGTAGGGTTTGGATTAAATCCCAAATAATGATGTAATTCGGTCTTTAATGAGACCAATCTCAGTGGAAGATTGTCTGATTATGGTTTGCAGAATTTGTCCCTTATCTGTCCCTTAGAAATTGATACTTCCTTCAGATTAAGACAGTGATTTCCAGATACATGATGCCTTCATATGGGTAACCGAAGCTGTGCACCAGAGCTATTGCCACTCAAGGAACTGGGAGCAGAGAAAATGAAATTGTCTCTTCCAGTACTTCACTGGAAAAGAATTTCTAGGCAAGTTGCCTAGCAGGCACACTGCACTATATTCTTAGAAAGCAATAGATCTATTTAGGACTGCTATATCTCTTTGGAATTTACTGTATGAAAAAAAAAAAAAAAAAGAAAGAAAACCTTTTGGCAGGAACTGATCTTGAGTGCTGACTGAGATTTGCAGCTTCTGACTGACAAACTAATCCTAGCGTTTCATTAGAAACTGTTTCCTATTAACTGCTGTTTGCATTGCATCTAAATTCAGGAGGATCATGTCAGAAAGGAATGAAGCAGATCTGTTTCTGAATTGTTAGCCCCCCCTTCAATCATGTGCACATACATGTATATGCTTATGCACCTGGGTGGATGTGCAGGTTTTGTGTGCTATACAAAATTAATGTATTCCAACTTGCTTCTAAACCCTTCTTAGTGCACGTGCAAATAAGCTAAGTGATTTGGAGACTTGTAATTATTTAACAGAGCAGAGTGTTTTTTATTTTTATTTTATTTTATTTATTATTATTATTATTTTCAGTATGTAGGTGGCATAATCTCCATTATAAGCATGTGTCCTTGCTCCAGCCTTTTCATAAAGGTTGTGAACTTTAGTGAGTCATCTTACAGAGCCCAGTTCCAGCTTCGCATATTCTGGAAATCCACATCTCCAGCAGGCTTTTGAGGGAGTGTATGGTGCTCAGCTCCATGGAAGTACCTTATGCACAACTGCAATCCAAGGTACTATATGGGCACAGTATGAAGGTAAAGCTAATGTCATTGCTTCAGACTGTGGAACAAGACAGGTCTGGGACCTTTGCAGGTGATTCATAAGGGGGGAATAAACACTGTACAGGCTTTCTGGCACAGGAGTAAAGTGTGGTCTCCTGAAAACCTGCAGATAAAGTTCTGCAGTCCTTGCAGGAGAGAGACACGCTTTGTCCTCTGTTTGTGGGACTGTCCCTTATTGGCATAGTTTCGCCTTAGGCTGGAAGTGAACTCTAATAATATATGTCCAAAGATGGAATGGATCATTAGGAACAACTTAGTACATAGCTGTGGATGATAATATTTCATCTTAAGGCACATTTTCCAGTCTTGGTTTGAGGACTCTGAAGTAAGAAGATACTGACCTTCATGTGGAAAGTTCTCAGACAATCCTTGGGGAACTCAGCTAAGTCCTTGAGAATAAGAAATCACATGGAAAATAGTAAACAGTTATCTGGAAGAGAGAAGTGGCAGATGGTGCAGCAGATCTTCATAGACTTCTCAGCCTTTAGACTGAAAGCTTTTTAGAGCAACAGAGCTATCACTCACAATGTGCTTGTAAAGCCTCCAGCACAGTGATGCCTATACCTTCTTGTGACCTTTACATGGTGCATGAAAGACATGCTAAACAGCATAGTGTGAAAAAGGAAAATCACAAATGGAAGTCATTTGATGAAATTTGGGTTAGCTGTAGTCTGGCAAAAGAATTTTGCTCTAAGTCCAGCCTTGTAAAACACACAAACTTTCTTGTCCTGTTTAAATGAAAGTATGAGTAATCAATGTCCCACAGAGGAAGTGGCTTATACGTGTTAATGGCTTAAAAAGAAAATGAGAATCATCCAGATCTCTGGTTCTGTAATTCTAACCACTGCTGGTTTGGAAATTTAATGGAATTATTGTTCGTGAAAAAACATATATATTTTACCCCCTCAGATGTAGGACAACAAATGCTTCTGAAGTTGCACAGGAGTATTGTCAAAGTTGTGATGATCTTGTGAGGTAAATACTGTAATTGTGAGATACAGTTCATTATTAAGACTTTAAACCCTTTTCTGTGTTGATGTTTGAGCTAATGAAAAGCAATGTGTTCTCTTTAATAAATACATTTTAAAAGAACTTTTTTTTTAAAAAAAATCTGAATGTGCAGAGATAGATTGTTCCTGGCTAATGAATCTAGAAGGACCACAGCTGTGAGCATGAAGAGTTCAGATTTTAAATGGGATCCTGGAGTAGGACAGCAGAGGCAATGTCATATTTTGCGTGGGCTGGTTACAGAAGAAAAGTAGATGGTGGCTTTCACAGATTGGGTCAGTTTGAGATTGGAGCTAAGCCACTTCTATTATAAGTGTAATGTGGAGAAAGAGTACAAACTACAGGGCTGTTTCTCATGTCCCATCTCTTTTTAATGGAGAGAAGAGTTACCCTACACCTCCCTTTCCCTGGCCAGGATGCTCTGAGAGCTCAGAACTGCTGGGGAAAGTGACTCAATAAAAAAGTCTTTGCCCAGATTTGTGTCTTTACACTGGCTGTGACTGGACCTTCTTTTTGGAAAACAGAGCTAAGCCTTTTTCTCAAGGGAAGTGAAGGAAGCAGAGAATTGACCCTGGCGTCCCCTTTCTCTGGAATAAATGTCATAACAAGTTCTCTCAGTCTGAGCACATCTTCAATTTGAATGCTTCAAAGGGTTGATTTTCGTCTGTGTCTCAGTAAAAAACTAAGCGCTTTCCAGATCCTTTGCAAACTGTGTTCTGGGCTAGTGCCATTCGAAGCATGCTTTTTGGCAGTTTGATTGCTGGATTTAGAAAACTTGTTAGGTGGCCTTTCTTGTGATGGAGTAGCTTAGCAGTGGGCAACTCTATCACCAAGACAAAAAATGACTCTCAGAAGCTGAATCTGGAAACTGATTTTAGTGCTGAGCATCATCAGTGGAGTCATTTACTCTGGGATTTGAGCCACTTGGGTGGAACGGTCTTGAAGAGACTGTGCAAGAATTGCAGTGCTTGGCTGGAGAGAGACTCTTTCCTCCTGCTGTTTGATAGGCTCGTGAACCCATAGTTTCACAGTAGCTCCTATTTCTGAGTGAACACCTCATTTCGGTGCTGATGTGGCACAGCTTCAGCTCTGGTCCCAGCTGGAAGCTCAGCTGCAGTGAGATAAAGGGATGCTTGTTTAAATGCAGAGCCTCCTATGGGTGTCAGCAGGGCTATGGCAGCAGACAACTGCCAGGGCACCAGGATTTCCTTGTTCCCCCTGTCTTAAGGCTTTCCAATCTCACTTCTCACCACTTTCATTTCCTCATACATGAACTGCATTTAGGAAGAAGACATTATCTCCCTTCTCAGAGTGATGTGAGGCTGGTTTGGGGGTGTTTATACAGCTCTTCACAAATGTAGACAGCCTACAGTGTAAGTTACTACTGGCTGAGGGGATGATGGAGTTAATGAGATTTCTATTCAGGAGACTGTACCTTTTGAACTACCAAGAAATGTGTTCCAGGACTCAGTGTAATGAGAAGTGAATCCTATAAGGTGTTGAACACCTCCTGTGAGATACTGGGAGCTCTCAGTGCCTGGTGGAAGATTGTCACAGGAATCTGGCTATATAATCATAAATTTGAAGTTTGAAATGTAATCTGGCAGAGGATGTGTGTGGAGGATAAAAAAAGACAAAGAAACCTTTCTGGTGCTTAAAAGCTCATGAGAGAGAGGAAAAAAAATCCACTCTTCTCCTGCTGAACCTTTAAAAAGAGAAAAAGGAGGGGGAGGGGACACATGAAATATGTTTTATCTATTTTACCTACTCTGGCAATTAAGATTGTAATCTAGATGATTACCAGAGCTTGTAATGAGATTATACCCTCCATTAAAAAGAATGCTCCAGTGTTGCAGTGAAGAACGCTTTGGATCTGTTTAGTATGCTATCTGTCTTAGCAGAAAGCAGCAAAATGCATTAAACACACTAGGAGATGATCTTGTAGACATACACTCCCAGTCTGAGCTTCAACAGTGTGAGCTGGCATTGAATTTGTAGTTCTCTTCTCATCAATATCTCTAAGCAGACCCACTTAGAAAATAGTTTCCATAATTCTCAATTGTTCCGTAAGTCCCATTTGGAAATAAGCCCTCTCTCCCTTTTCTTTGAAGAGCAGAACTTTCCTAAACATTTGCAGACTACTATTTCATTACAAAGAAATCCAACAAAGACATTGTTCTGAAAAATATAGTTTAGGTTTCAGTTATCTATTGGTTCTACAGCTGTCAGCTTGTAGAGTTGTAGTAACAATCTTGTTTCTGAGTGTAAAGAGAGACTGAAAATCAAGAGTAAAAGTATCTGGTTGATGCTGGGCTTTGTTGGTTTATAAAGGATGCTGAGTTGCTGCTAGAAGGCAAGACTGCTTCTGTAACTGCATTCTGAGGGGTATTTCTCTGGGTATCCATCAGTGGAGCTTTTACTGAAAGCAATAGCACAGTGAACAGGACATAAAAATCACCTCAGAGTAGGTGCCGAGTGAAATGGCTTTTCTGCTTTTACACTGCGGGTAGAATGGTGCCAGCCCTTTCAGACCCAGCGACAAGCACAGGGCATGGAGTTGATCATATCAGTGCTTCCTTCTCCCACCTCTCCTGAATCTGTCAGCATTTACTTACCCACAGGGACTGTTACACTCCTAGGAAGTGTAGCACATGCAACTCTGTGATGACCTTTCCCTGCTCCTACTGTGCAGTTTATGCACCTTTAGGACAAGCACCAAGATCTTTATTTCAGTAGCAAAGCCAAGGAGCAGTGATTTTTTCAGCGTTGAGGCCATCTGAAACATGGCATCTGGAAAAGCTTGCAGTAGTGGTTTTAAGAAGCTACTGCCCTCTCCAAAACCCCTGTCCCATCTCTGGATGCCATTGCCCCTCTGACTGAATGAACAAAAGAGAAAGTTTGCTATGCTCCTGCTCATGGTCTCTTGTATGTCTGAAAAACCTGCTGAAAATGCAGGTTTGCATTAAACGACTGGGTGTCAGGCATCAGTGGCAGAGGTGCATGGGTGTGTGTTCCCATGGACTGTTCGGGGCAGTGACAAACAGCTGAGGAGCAGGAATATCCTGAACCACCGCAGCTGTTTGTGCAGGGAACGTGACAGAGCTGCAAGTGCAGCTGGTTGCGGTTGCTGATCTCAAGACAGAGACACTTTTATTTAGGTTGCTGAATGTGAAAGCAGGCACTGACTTCAGGAACTAAATTCGGCCCATGTGTGTAGGAAGGTGCACAGCCTCTATTCTCAGAGGGCACCTTCCACAGTGTTTCTGTGTGCCAGCAGCCAGGGCCTGATTCTCTACCAGTTCAATTGCTGGTGGTTTCTCTGCTGGTTTGACTGGGAAAAACATAAAAATCAATGTGGGAAAAAAGGATGTTTACTTTCAAGCAGTTTTTTTGTTTGTTTGTTGTTGTTATTCCTACACATGAAAAAAAATAATGATTTTCTTCAGAAAATTACTTGATCTCTGTCTTACTGAGGTCAATGAAATAAAATGAATATGAAGAATTACTTTATTCATTAGATTTTCCTTAGTTTCAATAGAAGTTTGAATTTCAAACCTAAGATCATATTGGGTATCTGAAATAAGTGTCCCAGCTATACCTGCTCTGCTCTAAGTTCTGCCTGACACCTTGTGACTGGTTTTTAGTTGAACCTCTTGCATAAAGCTATTTTGGTGCCAGTGGAATGCAAAGTGGAAAATGTGAGGGGAAACCCGGGGAAGTACAGGCCAGTAAAAATCAAATATCCACACTAGGCAAGATGATAGAAACTATAATAAAGAGTAACATTAGCAGACTCGGGTAAATATGATATATTGAGGAAGAGTCCCTGTGGCATTTATACAGTTGTGCATCATAAATCTAACCTTTGCATGAGTCAATAAGCATTGAGACAAAGGAGATCCAGGTGAAACTTTGGTTTCTAAAAGTCCCTCGACAATGTCTCTCATCAAAGACTTTTAAAGAAACTGAGCTGCAGTAGGATAAAAGGAAAGGTCCTTCCATAGATGAAAGAGTGGTTAAAAGGCATGGAAAAAAACAGTAGGATTAAGCTGTCAGTTTTGCCAATGGTGGAAAGCCCCACTGGTGCCCCATAGACATTTGGAGTAGGCATGCACAGTTCAGTATTTTCATAGTTGGTTTGGGAAATGATGTAAGAGTCATAAGATGACAAAGTTTGCTCATAATAAGAAACTATAAAAAGTTGTAGAATGAAAACTCATTGCAAGAATTTCAGTAAATTCTTATGATACTGGGCAAGAAAGAACAGATATAAAGTTATCACACGGAGAAAAACTTATGAACAACAAACGTTGTAGATGTTGCTCATCAGGAATGATATCTTGGGGTTATAATATAAAAAAATCCATGAAATCTATGAAAAAATCAACTTAATGATCATTAGAAATCAGAGCTATATGTTACAAATTATTAGGAGGAGAATAGAGAGTAAAATATTCTGTGTGGAGTACACAATCTCATGAGAACAAAGTGTATTTTTGGTACTCCAATCACCAAAATGATGCAATAGAATGGGAAAGCAAGTAGAGAATGGACAATGCAGGTGATCTAAACTATGCATTGCCTTCTGTTTAAGCAGTAACTAAAAACCTTAATGACAGAAGAGGTTGTGAGAGACAAAAGCTTATACAGGCTTAAAAAATGATTAGATAAATTTATGAAAGAAAAATGCACTAAAGGTTATTACATGCAAAGATACTTCCATTGCTGAGCAAGTCCATGAACCGTAGACTGCTAGAAACTGAGCTTAATAAAGAGCAAAATATCATTTAAATGCTTGTTTGGTTCTTGCAGCCCTCATCTGGACATCTGACCATGGCTGGAAGCACAATATTGGGTTAGATGGATCTTGGTCTGACTTTGTAAGTACGCTCCTACTGACTTGATGCCTCCAGATGTGAAACTTACATGGAGTTTAAGCTGGTTTGGTTTGTTGCCTGAGGTCAATGACGGATCAGGAGTGAGGCTGGGTGTGGAACGTTAAAAATCCTTCCTTCACCTCTTAGCCTTGTAATTATTTCATTTTTAAATTATATTGCAGATCCAGGTTTGTAATCAACCTTGGAGAGAAGCCAGAGCACATACTTCAGTTCAGTCTAGTGACACAGTTTTAAGAGAAAATCTTCTATTTCTTTCTTTCTTTCTTTCTTTCTTTCTTTCTTTCTTTCTTTCTTTCTTTCTTTCTTTCTTCCTTTCTTCCTTTCTTCCTTTCTTCCTTTCTTCCTTTCTTCCTTTCTTCCTTTCTTCCTTTCTTCCTTTCTTCCTTTCTTCCTTT
>VXAA01004875.1:81952-96820 GCA_013399115.1 Anseranas semipalmata
TTTGGATGTTCTTCTTACTCATTAAAGAATGACATCTATCTGAATTTTCTCCCATTTCTGAGGTACTTAGCTATTTCCTCATGTTCTTACAGGCTAAGAGCATGTGCACTAGAGGGCCATAGCTCATTTTGGGGCTGGAGCCAATGTCGGGCCACCTCTCTGAACTGTTCTAGCGCAACAGTTGCCCTGGGAAAAAAATGAAACACTTGGTCTACTTTCTCCAGACTATTCATTACTCTGTACATCTTTTCCATGTCCCCTCTCATTTACTCTCCTAAAGATAAGCAATCCCTGTCTTTAGCAATTCTGTATTTTGTTATCTTCCTTTGATCCCTACAGTTCCATGGTTCCCTTTTGAAGTGTTGTAACAAATGCTGCATACTCTGTTCCAGGAACAGCTATGCAATTGGTTTATTATGCACTGTGTGCCCTGCACTATTCTTTATGCTGTTCCACATGCTTGCAATGTCTAGTCAACATTTTTTAATCTTTTTTTTTTTTTTTTTCTTTCTTGTAGCTGAATATTAAGCCAAAATCTTCATTGGATTGTCTTGAAAAAAAGTTATGTTTATTTCACTGAAATTAATAATTTTGAAACCTTTGAGGGATTATGACTATTTGATGTCTTTTGTCAACGCATCTTATTTTGTACGTAGGTCCATTGTATTGTAGCACCAATATTGTCCTTGGTGTTTAAATAACACAGTGATGGGAACTTTCAGAAGGGTAAAACAATGATAGCTCTGATGGGAGGTTAAGGGATACTGTATGTACTCAATACTATACCATGTAATAAAACTGACTTGTTTTACTGACACAAGATAATGGTTACACACCCATGCTTTTTGGGCAGAGTTCTTTTCTCTGCAGCTTCCATGATAGATTGCCACCTGCCAGCTGTCAGAGTGTGTTGCCGGAAATTTCTCATTTCATCAGAGAAGCAATGTATGTTACTGGGCTACTGATTCATAAAATGAAAAGCTTCTTGTATTCTAAATAATGCAATGATACAATAGGTACTGAAAAAATGTGAATTGAATTGTTGAGAGCGTCTGAAAAATGGCAATAATTTTATGGTTAGGATTTAAATGTCACCAGAAAAGTTCAGATTCTGACCTGTCTTGGAATGTCATAGCAAGCAGCTGATAGGAAGAATAAATTTGTTTAAAATGAAAGAACACAAATTTGAAAGGGTTCCAAAGAAAAGTGTGACTTTTGCTGCTAAAAACCCTACTCAGAATTCAAAATGTGAAATGTCAGTTTTAACGATCAAAGCTATCTCCCTTATTGCACTAGAAATTATGCTTACAGTTACGATGGGCAAAAAATATGAGAGAAAGTGTGTAAGTGGAAGCACTATTCTTACTAGACTAGCTGATACATTTGGGAAAACATCTCTCAAAGAAACTTCCAAGCACACAAACTCATCCTCAGATCTCTTCTGTATTGAGTGGAGGTTATTCCAAGATTGTTCTTTTTAGTTGCAGAAAACACTAAATGCTAGTTGATTTCTTTTCTTGGTAAATCAGTTCAAGAAGCATGAAAAAGGGGTATCTTAAGCAGACGAGACCCTAAAGCACTTAATTTAGCAAAAGCAGCTTTGCACCTGATGATGTGGTAGAGCAGAATATCCCACAATAGAACTAGATTCATGGAGGACAGAAATCAAAATTTTCAGCTGTTGGCACAAAATACCATACTATTCCTTACTTTTCAAACAAATTAATAATAACAATAATAATAATAATAATAATAATAATAATAAGGATGCCTGATTGTATTTTGAGAACTTCAGCTAATAAACAGTTTTCCTTTGCCCTTTTTGAGCATAAGGTCTAAGCTGGTATGTGAGGGATGAAGTCCCATAGGACAATGGATTGTGATCATGAAACTGTGCAATTTTGCCTACCTAATCCACAGTTCCTCTTCTCTAAATCAGAGATAATTGAACTTATAATTTATCTTATCCATTAGATTTTAAGTTCTTCAGAGTACAACATCCTTGGTTTGTAAAGATGTGGTTTGTGGAGATGTGCAGTACGGTGGGGATAAAGTAGTACAACTGCATTTTGACCTTGTGGGACTTGTCATATCCAGAAGAAAGCATTACATATGTGTGTGTGTGTATGTAATACTAAAATCTCATATATATATATAATACTAAAAGCAAAGGTTGGCTGATAGATACATGAAGACCAAAAGATTTTGCTCATTTTCGCTTTTTCAGTGACATTCTTTAGTTCTGGCCTGGAAGGGACGTGCTACATGCTGTTGATCTGTAATTCATTCTCCATTTCTTTGGTTCCTCTGCTTGGAAGAGCTATAAGGCTACCTTTTGTTGTTGTTGTTACTAGCTTTCCAGTCACTGAGAGCTGATCTGATGCTGAAAAAAAAAACCTCAGCCCAAGTTTCTTAACGTTAGGCTACGGATGGATTTGTACTGGCAAGCTGGTAAAAATAAATAAATAATAAAAAAAATCCTGACTCTCCATTCTGTAGTCATTAACCCCACTGAATGTGACCCTGACCTAAAAGAAGTCATTCATCATTTAAATTTTTGGGTTATAGGAATTGTCTAAAGTCAGCTTCCAGAAAAAATACTGCCACTAACTGAGCCTTTTCCATGGATTCTGCTTCATTGGAGAGCTGCTGCTTAACTTACATTATTGCCAGAAGACTGCATCCAAATCCACGTCGGTGGGGGAATAAGGTGGCTGGTGGGGATTTGCTCTTTCTGCCTTAAATAGCACAGGTAAAGAAGGCAAATTAAACTCCTGGGTGCCAAAGCTGCCCCGTGAGGGAGAATTCCTTTTGTTCATCTGCAGATGCTGTTATGCCAGCCTCACCACTCATGCACAGGATCTGATATTGCTGTGAAGTGCTGAGTGCATCTCATTGACACCAGACAGTGCCCCTCTCCTTTATGGTGCTGGGAAGTGGCAAATGCACATAGAGATTTTCCATCCTTATATGTGACCCTGAATGGGCTGATTTAATGAGGGGAAAATATCTTGGCATCTCCACAGGTCTGAATCTTTCCCTAATTTTTCGGCCTTGATGCTTTTATCTCTCAGCAATTACTCTACCTCCTTCCCAATCCCTTTCTCCCCAAGGCTCAATGGAGCACAAAGGGAGGAAGTGCAGGAAGCCAATGTTGCTCTTGAAGTGAATTACATCTCTTTCATTTTGTTCTGCTATGTACAATTTGATCTTTCTTATCAGTGTTATATCCTGAGGGACTTCCAGTACTGTGCTCCACAGCTCACGATGGGAGAGGTTGCAGGCTTCAGGAGCCATAGCTTATAGAGCAGCCAAGGTCCCTCTGCTTCTGTGCTTACAAGCAAAACAGATGAAGGTGTCTGCTTTGACCGACCAAAGAGAAAAATGGTCACATTCATGGGCGTTGAGATTATTCCAACTAGTTGAATTTGAAGCCAGCACAAAATGACAATATAATTTTAATTTTATTTTTGCCTTTAGTTTGACATTTAGTACATGAGAAAAAATACCCTGGCTGTGGTTAATCATTGCAATTTAAGGAATGACTCTGGGGAAACCACATCTAAGACTCATTCACAAGATACAGAGCAGGACAGAGAGAAATGTTATTTATCTGGTGTGTGAGGAAAATTTAATTAAACTCTTTGCTCGATTAAAGTAAACAAATGCCTCCATAAAAATGTCTTTTGTTGGTATTCTGTAGTGCTTGTCAAGTCATTCTTACAGGGTTAATTGGGAGTCCAAAGCAGCTTTCCTGTGTTACGTTATGAGCTGTTGTTTGTCCAGGGGTCAGGCATTAGTCTGAGAAGGAAGACACTGGCTCTGTTGCTGGCTTAGCTGTCATCTTGCTTGCTTAGCAGTCGGTATGCAAAAGCTGGGAACACTGATTTTATCTTGTCATATTTATCCTTCCGACTATCCTGTGCATTTAGATCACCCCTCATCAGGGCAGGGACTTGGTTTCTGTAGCAGTGCCTGGCACAGGGGGCTAGTGATTGGTGTTTGGCATCTCAAGCTTTCCAGACAGCCAAAATCGTGCATGATGCCAGCTTCATCTTGACCCTGAGAAAGGAAGCAGCCTTGGTTATTAGAGCCTCTGTGGGAAAGGGACATGCCAGATACAACGAAGCAAAACTCTGCAGTCAGTAGGTGTATTTTATTCCTGGTTTGCTGCTGGTCCTCAGTGGCCATGCAAAGAAAGCTGGCCGAGCAGTTCTCCTCTGACACATAATTTGGAGTTGCAGGGTAAAGGGCTTGGGAGAAATCTGAATGGTATGTGGACAAAAACCCTGGCTCTGCAGCACCATTTAAATGGAGTAATAGCGTTGATTTAGTGCAGAGTTGAACTTTTTATTGCTGCTGAAAGAAGCTAACAAGCAGCCTAGGACTAGTGGGTGTTCATGTATTAATAAACAAATGACCCAGCTAACAAGCAGCATGACCCAACATCATGCTGTGAGCTCCATGGAGAGGTCCAGGGCTGGAGCTGGCAGAGAATACCCCTCTCCTCATGTCACCTTTCCTATGGCTGTTAAAGTTGAGAAACACTTCAAACAAAAGCACAGAGTGCCATTCTAGTTGTACGAAGTGACAATCCTACCTTCTCCTTGCATTTTTAACCCCACTTTTCAAGCATCTGGTGCTGGTAGTTCTCACAAGCAGCTGGGACCATAAGAAGGATATCGTGCAGCAAAAGACACATTTTATTTTGTTTGCAAATTCCTTACCATCTGCTGGGCTCTGTGGTTCCACACCTGAGAATGAAAGCAAGATGAATGGTGTGGGCTTTGGGATCTTTACGGTCCCACGGCCTGCTATATATGCAGGTACATATCTTCAGCGGTTGGTCTAATATAACATACTACCTCAACTTACAGCCCATGTCTCCCAAGTATTTACCTGACCTTTATCACTAACATGTAGGCACCAAAACACCAGAGCGTTAACCTTTATAATGCACAAGTGAGATAGGAAAAGGTGTTTTGTTTGGATTGAAGGAAAGAAGGTGCCACTTCCTTATTGCTACATCACAGCTCCTACCTAGAGTCACTAGGAGAAACCACAATACCCAAGGTGGGCGCACTGCCTTATTGATCCATGCTGTGGCTATAGCTGCCTGACTTAGGTGATGTGACTGCTTCTCTCTGTCCATCATTTAGGGAGTCTTCAGTACACAACAGGTGGTCGGAATTGCTTGAACGTCATGGGATTCATGATGCCTAATTTTAGGCCCTTCTGGTTTGTGGCCTGGACGTGGCCCTAAATAACAGCCAAGGTCATACAGGAAATCAAGTCTTGTTTTTCAACTTCCCGGACGGATTTCCTAAATATTGCATCACTTCTGTTTTTCATTGCTGCTAAAATATTAGTTATGGGATGCCAGAAAGGGGGGAGCTGTGTTTACTGTTTCTTTTTCCTCTTTCACCTTGTTCTTCTTTGACTTTTCCTTTTCAGTGCTCAATTAACTGTTTAACCAAATTATAAATAAGTTATTTCTATTCACAGGAGAAAAGACAGGTCTGAGATTCGAGTATAACAGGGATTATTTTCTTAAGACTAGAGATCATCAAACACAAATAACAACAAAAAAAAAATAGCAGAATAATCTAGGTTCAATTCTGGATGTATTCTATCAAAAACATCGTTTACCTGGCATTTTCATGGAAAAGCCAAAAATGTTGAAAGGTGACTGTTTATCACTGGACAAACATAAATGCTTGAAAGGTTAAAAGCAATCAATTAGTAATACTCGTACAGTCTCAAGGTATCCAATTTCTACTTCATCATTTCATATACCTTATTGTTTATGCAGCTCCACAGAGAGGAAATCATTGGCTTGGCACTCACTGATTTAAAAATCCTTATTTTGTCAAGCTGAGGTTTGCTGTAAACAGAACCTAAAGTACGAAGTCTTAATGACTGAAAATCTGATCTAAATGCCAAAAACCCTTTTATTGTGTGCTTGAGTGGCCCTACTTACATCTGGAAAAACAGAGACTCTTTTCTTGTCACTTTTAATTTCAGCCCACAAGTCAAAACCCAGTAAAGCTGCTGTGTCAATCCCAAAGGTCCAGCCCAAGCAGAGAATCTAAATTGTGCATGACTTGATACCACATCTGTTGAACTACAAGTTTAGTTTGGTTTTATCAGGGAAGTAATATTTATAACAATTCTTTATTTTATTTATTTATTTATTTATTTATTTATTTTCTTCTAGAAAGCCAATATCCATGTGCCAGGTAGACGAAGAATTGTCATGCTTCTAGCCAAGCTGCCGGTAGGGGAATGTTGGGAAGAGGGCATCATTTTCAGTGTTGTTTTGGGTTAAGAACCACTAAAATTACTTGAATAGTTTCATTTCATCCACTTCGTACCTGTAACAGCATCAAACTATTTCTTTCCAGATATCCATATTGCTCAGTGTTTAAGATAATACATAATCCTTTGATGACCAGGTACTCAGCACTTTGCCCTATCTTCCTCAGGTGTGCTTTACCCTCCCTGTTCAATGAGATCATCAGAGCTTTTATACTCTGGATATATTGAGGGCTTGTTGATCTGTTTGTATTCACAGTGAAGTCAATTCTTTCCCAACCTGAGCCGTCCATCCTCTCTGTTACACCAGGAAAGGTCTAGCAGGAACACCCATTTTTTACTTCCCAGACCAGCAGCTGATCCCTTCTCTAGCAATCAAGTCTGGTCTCTCTTTCCACAGCTGGCTCCAAGGACAGGCAGGAGGAGGATGCAGGTGGGCAGAAGTCAAGAGTAGAAGAGCTGAGACTAGTGTGAACTGACACCCTGTTTTGTTCAACTCACATGGATGCAGCAGAGAACTTGCTATGAGGAGAAGGGAACTGGTCTTTTCTCAGCCTTAGACTCTGGACTTCCAGGCTTGCTCAGTGGCCTCTAAGGGTTGAAATGACAAAGTTTCAGTGTAGTGGCTAGGAGGTCTGAACACGGGCACAGCTTTAATGTCAGGGTTATGTGACAGGACATGGGAAGAGCTGTGAATTCAACCAGTGTCTAAAGATTGGACATTAAAGCCCAACAGCTGTAGCCAAGCTCAGATATGACAGAAAGTTTATCTATTTCACTTGCATGAAGCTCCAGGGATGTTTTGCAATAATCTGGATACAAATTACTCTTAAGCTGCATTGACACCTCTGTGCAATTGCAAACCTCAAAATACGTGGCTGGGTTGTAGTTAGAGGGCTGGCTGGAGCTCAACAGAGACAGGTTCAGTGTCCTGGCCTGCTGCAGAACCACCTCAGGTGTGTGGTGCAAGCCCTGATCTTCATAAAGATTAAAATGCTTAATTCTCACTGAGTTAATAGTCGGGAGCCCAGTGTTTAAGAGCCTTTGAGCTCTTGGTTCTCACATCTGTCTGCCTGAGCATGCCAATAGTTGTATTTCGCTTCCTCGCTGGGAAGGCGTGAGGGATGTGAGGATTAAAGCTAACCAGTGCGGTGTGTCCTGATGGTGTCGCAGCAGTGGTGGTGTCCGTGCCAGATGTAAGATAGAACAAATGAACTAAAACACTGGGTGGTGGGAGTCATAAACCAGTGGACTAAAATGAATATTATTGTCATGATGCTGTGAAAGGAACCTGCATTGATTTCTGCCCTGTTCTTATGTTTCTATATCTAGCCTGGGAGTTGATGGTAATGCTCTTACACAGGCAAGGCTCCACCTCAGCAGGCATTTTGCATGCATAAACTCACCTGTCTTGTCAGCAGTTGTGCTGATGTTCTCGCTCTCAGCCTAAACAAATGCGTTCAGTTTGTTGACGTGAATCCTCAGAGCTCTTTACTCATGTAAACCCATCGCATAAGCCGATGAGAGTTTTATCTGAGTGAAAGGAGGTGGAAAATGCCTGTGTTAATTTTACGGTGGCGGTGGCGTTGTCAGAGGGAAGTGCTTAACCTTGGCTTGGTGCTGTGCACTGCTGAATCAAAGGAAAGAGTTTGATGGAACATAAAATGTCACGGGGGCTCCCAATCTGCAGCCAGATCCTGACTGACAGGCAAAAATATCTTTTTATTTATTTATTTATTTATTTATTCCATTGCTGCTGCAATTCCTAATCAAGTTTTGCTGGGCTGGGGCAGGGAACTTCCTCTCTGGTTTTGTACAGTACAGAGCCCAAAGGGGTGAGGGCTGGGGACTCCTGGCAGTGCCACGTTACACATAATGGCCAGGCTAGAGTGACAAAGCATATTAACTAGCTGAGTTTTAATTCCGTGTCAGGGCTTTTCAATCCTTTCATGCTAACTCAATTAAGCTAAGAGGTTGGAAAAGAAATCACCCTGTTAGCCCATCAAGGCAAAGGTCTGAATGAATTTCAGACCCAGCTGATTCTGGTAGCACTGAAACTCACTTAAATGCCCTAAGAAAAATGTCTGCTTTATGCATTCGGCCCCAAAGAGCCATTTCTGAAAATGCAAACTGCAAGACTGTGGGCACTAAAAAATTTGGCAGGTATCAGATCATTGTGGGAGCTAATAATTAAAGGAAAAAGCATATGCAGATTATGAAAAATAGCACTGCTGCAGTAGCAGTTTTTTTTTATTTTTTGGCAGGCTGTCAGGAATCATTCAGCATATTTTTGTGTGTTTGTTATGTTCTAACACACCCCTTGAACTTATGAAGCACAGAGGGTCTTGATGAAGACCGTCTGTATGTTACTGTAAAATAGAGGGAGTGGAGATCGATAGCAGTGTGCCACTTCATATTGGTGAGGCCAGGCAGCTGGCCAAGGTAGATGTTTTTTAGGTGGTTTTTGTTCTGCAGTCTGCTTTCTTTGATATATAAATATAGTTAGGTATCAAACTATGCCAAGGCAGTTTCCTTGTCTTCGTTTGCCAGACTTTCCCTTTTTTACACAATGAATTCATTTATGTTACCTCTGAGTGTCCTGAACTGTCAGGGAGCGAGTTGGGAGGCACAGATTTTTGCTAAGCAGGCATATGGTGCCTTTAGCTTGTGGTTAAACGTAGATGCTGCAAGAAACACATGTTAATAATAAAGATGTTAAGTGGGTACCAGTGGACTGGGCTGATTGCTAGGAACAGATCTCACTGTCATAAAACAGTTTAGAGCCTTAAGCACTTGGGCCAGAGCACTAATTATTACATATTTTAGGTCTATTGTCTTGGCTCTGGGAAATGTATTATTTTTAGTGATTTTCATTACGTGTTGGATTTAAAAATAGACTGAATTACAGCCGGTCGTTGTTCTGCTGCAATGAATTATAGTTTGTTGAGGCAACTGCTTATTTTGTCTTGTCCCATGGCATTATGTGAAGCCAGACAATAAAAAAAGGAAATATGAGTGGCATTAACCTTTTGAAGTAGAAGGAAAAGGAGCCTTAATGAAATAGAGCAAATCAGGCAATTATATTGCAGCTCTTAGTTATCATATAAAAAAGGAAACTGAGTCCTATATCATTTAACTCTTTACGTCCTGCTGAGGAGGTGAGGTGTATGTATTAGAAACACAGATGTCTTTCTGCTAAGTAACTGATTGGTGCTAATTAACAATGCTAGGAAGAGATACCACATTTAGAGATACAGAAAGGAGCAGAGTTAAGGTGATGTTCAGTGCCTAATTTCTGCAGTTCTTCTTGTCTGATGATGCAGCACTGAGTGATAGAAACTAACTTTTTCTCAGATTTCTCTCCTTTCTCTCTTTTTTTTTTTTTTTCTAGAGAATGGTAATGGCATTGTTAATGGAGGTGGTGCTGGGTTTTTTTGTCCACAGTTGCTTGATTTTGAGATTTTTTCCATCTGGCTGGGTGGTATTTTCAAGAACCAAGTATTTTTCAAGTATGTTAAGCTCCCAGATAGGTCCCACAGGCATTAAAAAAAAACCTCCCACTTCTTTTGCTGAGGGCATGATCAGATGAACTGCTCTGAAAAGTGCTGAGCCAAATGAAGCTATCTCCCTGCTGGGTCTTCCCACCCTGCTCTTTGTGAAGATTGTCTCTGATTTGGTTTTGCATGTTTAACCATTTGTCTGATTACTTTTCACCCAGTTCAGTAAGGAATCTGAGCTAGAAAGTAAAAACACTCTTTTTTTTTTTAAAGAGAAGTTATTAGTTTTTGTTAGATTTTTTTTTTCTCTTAATCAGGATCATTTTGCAGATCTGGGTTATTGAGTGAAACTTGTAAAGTCTCAGGAATTACTGCTTGCCCACAACCAAGACATCCTTCGTCGTTAGGAATACCCAAAGACCAAGGTCTCCTTTTTTTTTTTTTTTTTGTGAAAGGACCCCCTTAAACTCTTTTGCAATTTGAGAATAAGGAGACTGTAAGTCAGAGTTTCTTATCTGTTTATGACTTAGCAAAACATCCCTTTGTGTTTGACAGCAATTAAATTCACACCCATGAAATGAACTGCAAGTCCATACTGTCACTGAAGCAAAAATCATTATTCTCCATTGGACTTTATCCTCCTCAGACTAGATGTAATTTCTATTGAACACCGTAGATCCAGGTTGACTTACTGCCAGTGGCCTGGCTTGTGAGACAAAACCAATCTCTGGGCTGCTGCCCTGATAGCATAGCGGTCCCTGGAGTGCCCCAGCCCAGAAGGGAATACTGTGACAAGGCTGGATGTCCCAAACACTCTGTTTTGCAAAAGCTTCTCTTTATCTTAGCAGTCCCTATGGTTGGTGTCAAGAAACAAGAAATACCCTTCTTGAGGAGCTGATGGCACTTGGTACAGCAGCAAAGGAACAAGCTCTTATTAAGATGTTGAGAGAAAGGAGACGAGGTTTATGCTTTCAGCCTCTGGTCTGATAAATATCCTACAGAAACTTCATTGAATGCAGCATCTTTGGTTGAGGAACGAAGGCCCAGGCCTTGGCCTAGCATGAATTTGAAATTTCAGGGGGTTGTTCAGGCTAAAAATCAGTGAGTGGATGTTCAGTGAAGAATAGTACCTTGATTTAAGGTGTTGGCCTGGCATTTATTTTTAATGAGTGATATTGCTTCAGTTGTCAGCTCTTATGTTTGGCCTTGGGCCTCAGTTTCATGCCTGAAAAACAAGATGGTAGTTATTTCCTTTGCCTGTCTTGTAAACTGTCTGGGGCAAGACCTGGCTCTCCTATTAACACAGTGCATGGCAGACAGGGTTACCTGTCTACGCTGAGGCCTTTTGGCATTGCTGTGATTCAGCTGGAAATACGTAATTATGTACTTTTAAAGGTGGATACCTGAAATAAGGTCCCCTAAATCCCTGTTTAGATACCTTTGATAGATGTAAGTCATTTGGTTTCCTGAGCAGGTGAGTGCTTATCTGCGGTTCCTACCACAAGAGCCCTCTTGACTCATTTGAAGTGAATCAAGAAAGAGAGTTTTGTCTTCAGAAACTCTGCCTACAGCACACTCTTTCTACGGGAGAGGACTAGGCATCCACCCAGGACCTGCATCCGTGTGTGAATGTATGTTTCGTGTGTGCTCCTTCTGGATTTCTTCCAATGCAAAGGTTTTCACAGAACAATTAAAATGCAAATGTAGATGCAAATTGTGACAGACTCTAATGGCAAACTTAGGGGCGGAAGGATCATAATACGTGTCATCTCTGGCATTTTTTTCTCTCTCTCTCCACTGTTTTTGTTTCACCAGGCTATAATTTCCCCAGACAATGAGGTTCTCAAAGCCTTGTCAAAACACAAATGGCAGCCTAGTTTCAGGCCGTTTCATGGTATTGATTCCCCTCTCACATAAACATCTCCTCTCTGGAGCGTAATCCAACAGGCGAGTGTTTGCATCTGAGAGTGTGTCCCACTGTAAGGACAGAGGGATTGCTTGGGGGTGCGTGGTACTTCTCATACCTGGCTTGCATCTGGGCCAGGATGCTGTCTGCTCCCAGCCAATATATCATAGAATCATATAGAATCATAGAATAGCTTGGGTTGGAAGGGCCCTTAAAGATCATCTGGTTCCACCCCCCCTGCCATAGGCAGGGATGCCTCACTAGATCAGGTTGGCCAGGGCCTCATCCAGCCCGGCCTTGAACACTTCCAGGGATGGGGCAGCCACAGCTTCTCTGGGCAACCTGTGCCAGTGCTTCACCACCCTCATAGTGAAGAAATACCTTCTAACATCTAATCTAAATCTCCCCTCTTTTCGTTTTAAACCATCCTCCCTTGTCTTGTCATTGTCTGCCCAAGCAAAAAGTTGTTCTCCATCTTTTTTATAAGCCCCTTTTAAGTATTGAAAATCTGCAGTAAGGTCTCCCCGGAGCCTTCTCTTCGGGCTGAACATCCCCAGCTTTCTCAGCCTTTCTTCATAAGAGAGGACATATGAATAACAGTATTTGAAAGATGACTTACCTCGTTTAACTGTGATAATTTACTGTAAATTAACACTTGTTAAATGGTTAAATTATGTATTTTTTGCATTATTGAAAGAGATGCTGTCTTTACCAGCATACACGCACATATGGAGAGCAGGTGCCTGTCTCATTTCAAACAGTCCGAAGGTCAGAAATGGAACTTGCCTGATTCACTCACAAGCTCTGTGGAAGGGTTGAGATTTGGACTCACGCATGCTTTTGGCTCTTAATTTGAGTGTCCCACTCTTTAGCTTCTTTCCTCTTGCTCAGATTGTGTTTCACTGCAGTTTTGGGGCTGTTGTGAACTACAGCGATGTTTTCTGTGATTCCCGATGAGCTTAGCCATATTGTGAAAGGATAGCTACAGTCTGGGGTAGTTGTTCCAGCGTGAAATGTCTTCCAAGCCTTCTTCCCTCTCAGCCTCCTCCCTTCCATTTCAATTATTTCTTTGGACATCCTCCCATTCTCAAAGAAAGGGATACAAATAAAATAAGCTTGGGAACTAACTGTGGAACTAATAGCAGCCATTTGCTGCTATTATGTCATTTGCTCTGCTTGTGTGCCTTACCCTTGCCACTACATCTGTGTTGTCTATTTAGATTGCAAGCTCTTGGGGATTGCTCGACTGTGATGTTTATACAATAGCACAGTCTGACTCTGCTTTTGGTTGGCTGTAAATTACTATCTTCATGAACATGGACAAAGTGTAAGATCTGCTGCTCCTAGAGAGGTGAGACAGGAGCCCCTATTGCTATTGAACCTTCTGCACCTGTCCTGTAAGCAAGACTGCAGTTTTCAGAGACCTCATTTCAAAGCTGCTTCATGATTGCTAAATTTACTACAAAAGATGAGACCATACCCTAGTTCTTCACATCTCCTTGCCCTGCTTCTAAGTGAAGGAGAGGTATGTTGCGATTAAGCCTGGATCTTTGCATAAATGTTTCTGGCTCTTCTGTGGCCCTAGAAGATGACAAGAGTACTGGAAGATGCACTGTATTTTGACAATAGAACTCACCAGATATCACTCAGGGTAGACGTGAATCTGATTCTTCCTTCCCTGATAGGAATCACCAATATGTGCTTTTGTGACACAGCTCCTTGGTTTGCAGGGTCCTCCATGATAGGCAGACAATGAAAGCTGCTTGTGATCTAGATACACAAATACTATAAATGTGTATTGTCACAGCATTCAGAGATACTGCCTGGATCAGCAGCATCCAGGCAAGCATAGTGTCCACAAAGAAAACATAAACTTGTCTGACCTACCTATGTTTGAATATTTCCAGAGGCTAAATACTATGGAATATCATTCTTTCTTGTATATCTTCTTGGTAATGGTGTTGCTTTTTATTAATTGGGATTTTTTTTTTTTTTTATAAATTTGGCCAGTGATTTTCTCAAGGGAATTTGCTTGCTGGGATGTCAAAACCAGAGATGAGATGGCTGAGTGTAAAAAAGCTTTTTCTGCAGTTTAGGTGTCTTTCAGGTGTCTAAAAAAGTCACTCTAAAAATAGTTTTATATGATTTCTTTGTAGTTCACTTTAGGAACAAAGTGAAATTTTAAAATATGAAGCTGTTTTTGCCACTGATTATTTGCTTGGTGATCATAGAATATTTCTTTTGTCAAACCTTCTACCTGAGGCTTGTAACAGTGAATATAATTGCTTGTTTCTAATGCTACATCAGTCTCAAAACTACCTCGGTATTTGGCAAAAGAACACTTGGATCTTCAGTTGTTAGAGCGGGATGAATCAAGATGAGACACTATTATCTTTAAAATCAAACAGAGGCAGCCAACTCCTACTGAAGTCTTTGTGTGGATGGCTGCTTTCTGCCTGTTTTCTGAAAACAGGAAAGAAAGAAACCTCACCTTTCATTAATAGTTTGGTTATACACAAAGGGACACAGACAACTATTTAGCATCTGTACACTGATACATAAACCACACTGCACTAATTATACAAGTCAGGGGCTGGTTGAAGGACAGTTAATTGGTTTTCAGAATGTCTCAATCAACACAGGCAGCAAGACACATGTCCGAGGATTTGAAGAGTCAGCAGTAATAGATGTCTGTGAATTCTCTGTTGCAAAGTAAACCTTTATTTTCACTACAGCATGTTTTATAGTGCAATAAAAAAAGAAGGAAGTCAATAGCTATATCTAATATAACTGTAGCTGAAAAGATACTTTACCGATTCAATATTGCTTGAAGGGCAGTGTAATATAGGTATTTGACCTTAACCAAGGGCTCACATGCAGGTATTGGGTTCGGGCTGAATTGTTGATAAAAGAAAGTGAGCCCAAACTGGATTGAGAACATGTTAAAACGAGTTAGCTTTCACATTATTTTTTACAGAAAACAAGTGGTCTACTAAGTCTCTGTTGCCTTTAATCTTGCTTAGGCCCACCTACACCTGAATATCTAATACAGATGTATCTTTCTTTTTGTACTGGAAAATTTGTTGTTTTTTGGTGAAAGTCAGACTTATGTATTCTTGGTGTTTAAGTATTGTTCTTTTTTTTTTTTTT
>VXAA01004875.1:96838-119414 GCA_013399115.1 Anseranas semipalmata
TTTTTTTTATTGTCCCAGTTAGTAAAACAGTTGCTTTGATTTTCTGTTGTTTGCTTATTGTAGAAATATAGAGTATAGAAATATAGAATAGTTTCAGTAGGAAGGGACCTACTAAGTCGAGTCTGTCAGACTACTTTGTTGCTGACCCAAAATTAAAACTTATTATTAAGAGCATTACCCAAATGCCTCTTAAACACAGTCAAGCATGGGACATCAACTACCTCTCTAGGAAGACTGTTCAGTTGTGTTTGATGATCTTTGTAGGCTCCTTCCAACTGAATCTGTTCTATATACATGTATATTCTGAAGTCTTTTATCATCTTCTGTATACTATATTGGAGACATCAACATTAAAAAAAGGCAAGAAATAGCTGTACATGGCAAACCCTTTTCTCCTGAATTCTGAAACACAGATGTTCTGCAAACACAATGAAATTACTCCTAGAATTGCTGGGAATGCTTATGGTGCATAAAAACATGCATTTTACAGGACTAATACCTGATTCATGAGGTCGTATAGCATCAGTTGTAGGTTCATCAGTGCCTCTATTGTGAAAGATCAGAATTTCATTTCTGCTACTATAGCTACATTTTCTGGGAGATACAGTAAAGATCTGTAAGGTTTGCAGGTGCAACTGCATAGCTTTTCAGGTGTAACTACATCCTCTCTAGAAGCAACCTGTGTAATATTTGCGGACAAGTATAAGCTTGCTCTGACTGTACTGTTAGCAGGCTGGAAGCCCTGTAGCTCTAGTCATCATGTTTCTGAAACTGAGCTAATAAGTCTGAGAGTCTGCATATACTGACTCTGCACTGTTCTAACACAACCAAGAGTCAGCTTGTACCTTTGGCAGAGCAAGCTTATATCTGCTTGAAAAAGGCTATAGACTTATCCCTTGAAAGTTTTCCTGAAGGCTGCTCGTGTCGGCAGCAACTAAGGGCTTTTTAAAGCTCTCCATGATGATCTTGTTGGTTTTAGAAATAATGAAGTTAGGCCAAAGCTAAATCTCAGACAAAATGGTCTCTCCATGACTTTATGCTCCCAACTTGAGCTCCCCTGAAAGACGGCTGATGGCTGAGTTTTACAAACATATTGAAGATCTTAGGCAGTGATTAAACAATTCATTTTGGCATGTGTGTAAAAGCTCAGCTAAACAGAAGTCTTACCCACGCAAAAAAGTTATCGTCTCCAAAGAGGTAGAAAGTGGCTGAGCAGAGTAATGATGGTGGTTAGAAAAGACCCTTTGTGACATATCTGAAAACATTGCAGAGTATTTGCTCTGAAGTCCAGTTTGTTCAGAATTTGTGGTGGTTTTCTTTTTTTTTTTTTCTTTTTTTTTCTTTTTTTACTTTTTTTATTTTTTTTTCTGGCCGTGCCTTCTGTTTGGTTTGATGCAGTTTTTCAGGTTTGTATGACTTGTCCTGATGCTGTTCAGCTGACCTCTTTCTATGTTTTTTATGAGTCAATAATTTTTTAAAGAAAAGAGTTTTAGAAAATGTAAGAGATAAATCTTTTAAAATTTTGAAAACTGATTTAAAAATTTTAATGTCTATATTCTGAGGATAAAACATAATTTTGGAGAGTCTACCTGTTGCAACAGATTTGGAATAGATACAATGAAGATATGTGTTTTAGTGGTCTCACTGATTTTCTGGTTCACAGCTTTGGCCTTAGGGTCAACAGCAAAATTAGCAAAGCATTAGGGAAAAGTGACAGATGCTTCTGGCACACGACAATGCTCTTTTAGCCCATGGCTTCTTGTCTGCACAATTCTGCTACTCCCTTCCAGAAGTCTGAAGAAGCAGTGATATCTCAAGATGATTTTCCCGAGGAGATTTCTGCCACATGGAGAAGCCTTCTTTTGCAAGAAAGCAGAAGAAACTACCTATTTCCCCCAGAGTCATTACTTAGTAGTAAAGTTTAGAGATAATTAAAGCTCAGATCTTCTGGAAAATCATGTTGGCTGGACTTTCAGAGTCCAGGATTTAACATCTTTTGAGATAAATTGAGGTATTTCACCCCTTCTGGGCAACTGTCTTAGACTACCTGAACATACATATAGATATTGTTGTATATGTCAGTGTCTCTTCCTTATTCTGACCTTGACTCTGTGTGGGGCATTAATAGGAAGAGGTGTGGACATTACTCAGGTGAAAGGAAGGCTGAGAAGGTAAACGCCACCATGAATCAGAAACTGCAGTAGTGCAAATGTTGGGTTTTCAAGGAGTGTGGACTAAAGGAAGACCAATGAGGGTGGAGTTTTCCAAGCGGCTGTGATATGAGGGTGCATCATGAGGGCGTTTGAAGAACAGAAAGTATTGAGGGGAAACTCATCACCAAGTCTAGGAATGCAGAAGGTTCTTGGCCACAGACCAGCTTGGACTGAAGATCAAAAATCCTTCCTCAGCTCTGTTGTGCCTGTATGTGTGACTGTGGTATCCTTGCCTCTTGACAGTGTCTCCTCAGGCTCTGCCTCAGTGGGTTCACAGCCTGAAATACTGGTTCCTTGCTGGTTTTCTTCAGAAGGATGTAAAGCCTGAAAGGCAACTGGCAATTATATTGTAAGCTTGTGTGTTTAAAAATAATGAAGTACAACAAGATCTATTATTTGTCCAGTTGGCCAAATTATTCCCTGGCATAATTATTTGATGACTGCATTTCATGTGAAGGTTTCATACTGAAAGGGCTACTAATTAGCTCTAAATGCTACAAGGCTATCACAGACTAGAGTAGTACTTTAGCAGAGATTATTTGAGTAGAGGGCTAAATCAGCCTTTGAAAATGTGCTTGGCTGAGTTTTGTCTGCATCTTAGTACTACCCTGTAATAATGCAGAAAGAAATAAGGTGCCTGCAAACTCCGTGAAATGATGTTGAGGGTTATACGTGCCCTATAAGTGAGACATTCCTTGTCATTTATGGGCCTATGACTAGAGAAATACATGATTGCCACCTATGTCACCTCTTGGATTGTTCTTAACACTTTGTTCCTCATTTGCTAAAGTTAATAAACTGGTGTTTACTATGTGAAGTGCAATCTAATTCACAGAGAAGGCTTCAAAGTCATGGAGGTATCACTCGGAAATTGCTTCAGGCGGAGAGAGAATCTGCCCACAGGAAGCCACAGGTTCTCCATAGGGCTCCCCATTAACCGTGGGATCTGCCTGTGTATATTCAGGTGGAGGACAAAACACTGTGCTATCTGGAAGGGCTCTTTATGGGAACATCTTCTAGAAGAAGAACAATATGTGTTAATTTTACATACCTCAATTTGAAGTTCTTATGTTTTCACAGTAATTTTGGATATAAATGTCTCAGTGCTCATGCTGATAGGAATTAGTTTTAATGTTAAAGAAGCTTCTTTATTTCAAGGGCTTGTCATGAGAGTTGCTAAAATTATTCTAAGGGAGGATTTGGGTCCTAGTTTAACCTACTCTTTTCGATTTATTGTCTTCTGAAAACTTCTCCATGGTAGAGCATGTTCAGAAGTATTTGTGTGACTTAGAAACTGAGTTCACTGGGGAAATTTTAGTATATCCAGTAATTTTTCGCAGCACAGCAAAATATAAAGAATTTTGCTTCTGCCATTTTCAGAGAACAATATGAAATCCCAAATGGCAGTACACTGCACAAAAATATTTGCAATGGCTTTGTGGTCAAAATATCTGGAGACTGAATTTCAAGCTGACTAGGAAAATGCCCTTATGGGTATAATTCTTTTGTGTATGTGACAGTACTAATTCTCCTCCAGTCTTGTGTGAAAGAGGTCTGTCCTGTAGAAGGCTGTGGCTTGGGAAAGGTTCAGAAGTAACCAATTTATTCTCAGAGTACAGTGCCCAGGCTGCAAACAAGGAAGGATTACACATTGCAGCTATGCAGTACATAAACAAGTTTTTTTCACTAGCCTGTGAAGTGTGTGGCCCATGTCAAGTCCCAGTACTCTTAAAATGAAAATGAAATGTTATCAGAAGATCCTGCCCTGAGCCACAGGCTAAATTTTTTGGACCTTGGGATACATAAAACTGCTTGCTATTATTGCTGCTTCCTTTATACAGCAAAAAGCACAAGGGGCAGAGTTAGGGTTTCTCTTTGTCTTTCATATCTTGCACCTTTTGGGTACACAGGTAAAGCCATTTGGGAATTAAGAGAATTCTGAAAGTCTGATCATTTTGTAAATGTGAATATCCGTGACAGGTATGAGTAAAAAGATTTTTTTTTTTTCCCCAGGTAACCATGTATAATATTGATCCTTTCTTTGTTTACCAGACTTTACTAGTGAAATCAAGGTTGTTTGGAGTTCTGAAGGCAAATACACATTTCATAAATATTAGGATATTCTTTATGTAAAATTACAGCAGATCAGTATCTGTGATCTAATTTTTATATGTATAACATAAGAATTGTTCCCAGAAAGACTGAGGATGTGCTAGGTGTTTGAAATGCTCAGGAGAGCATGAAGTGAATGGTGCTGGAGGTATTTGGAAAGGTTGCACATGTGAAGCTTTAACTTTTGTACAGCTTCTGTGATAACACCTTGAAGACAGAGCAGGTTCTCAATGGGAATGACTTTGTAGGAAGGGTGGAAGCAAAGAACATAAGTTTCTGTAAGTCTGAACAGCCAGTACAATGCCATACAATGAAGAGCAAAGAACACAGGTAATTTCAGCAGCATAAGGATTCTATCCTTGGAAAGAGTAAGTCTTGGAAAGACTTGTAGATTAAATCAGGTCATCAGCTGAACACGAGCTACAGACACTTAACTGAAATGCTAATACAACCTTGCAAATATGAATACCAATGTCTCAGCCTGAAGATGAGAGCCTCTGTTACCTCTGTACTTGAGTGGTGCAGCATCCACAGCAACACTGTGTCCAGCTCTGTATTTCAGGAATGATTTAGAAATAGTAAAGCGTTCAAAGAAGAGCACTACAAAGCTTTGGAGGGCCACAAAACATGCCTTGTTGTGAAAGATTCAAAGAGCACAGCCTGATTAGATTATTGATAGCTTAAAGGGTGATTTCGCTGGCCTGGGAGTACCTGCTTGGAGAGGAGAAACGTGATTACAGAGGGTTCTTCAGTTTGGCAGACAAAATTATAGCAGATCCAATGGTTGATGCAAGGTATATTTGGACAGAGATATGACAATTAAAAACAAGCTAAAATTAAGTGACTCCTTGATGTCATAGTGCAAAATTTCAGGTCAATATTGGGAGAGGTTCTGAAAGATTTGTGCTCTAGTAAATGGTCTCAGGCTGTTCTTTGATATGCAAATCTCTGAGGATTTCCCAAGGGGCAGGACACACCTTTGTACAGTGTATTCAAACCCCTCTTCTTATGGTAGGTTTTGTAGATTCTACGGACATAATTCTCCGAGGTCCATGCGCCACAGATTGAAAAACTACTGTTCAATCCTAAATCAGAAGCCTGAAACAGGAATTTGCCAGGGAAAGTCCTATGGTCTGTAATGTACAAATAGTCAGGCTAAGCAATTGCCGTGGACCTCCTCTAGCTTTGTTGTCTAGGAATCTTAGCCCCAAATGTGGCTACATCTGCAGTACGTTGATGCATTAGCCCTTACTCAGCTATTGCTCCCTGTCCTGTGAAACACTTATGTACAGAAGATGACTAATGGGTTTAACCATATTGCTTACAAGTTTTACAGCACTGGTGCCTGAAGCCAAATCCCTTCTGCTACTACTCTGGTTCAGTGGTTTTCATTGTCTCTGTTTTGTCTGTTGTGTTCACACATGAAAATGAGGCAGAAAGGTGCCAAGACAGGCTTTTTATTCAATTAAAATATCCTGGATACTGAGAGCCGAGCGGGCAATGGGTTGCAATATTAAGGAATCTGCTCTGCACAGGCACTTGTTCTCAGCCCCATGCCATCCTCTTCTGGCAAAAGCATGAAGAGAATTGGGCAACCCGCCCAGAGGAAAGTAATTTTTTTTTTTTTTTTTACTTTTTCTTTAACTGAGTTATTTTCTAACAGGATCAGTTCCCTGAGCTGTTTCTCTGTAAGGATGCACAAGTACTTGCCTTGGCACAAGACAGAGGGCAATTTTAGGACAGGACTGGGCATTTGGGGAATTCAATGATGCTTAAGTACCAAAACAAAAAGCAAGCAAGCAAACAAAAAAATCAAATACAACTCTGCCCTGTTGTTTAAACTCTGTCACTGTCCTTATATGTTTGCACTCACTTGACTTTTTTCTCTGATTATCAGAAAATATCTTGCTAGTTCTACTCAATCTGGGGGGCGAGAGGGGTGCAGAAGGTGATGCAACTGGGTATAATTTTTAAGGTTTAAAATATTGTAACTGAATGAGTAATTGTTTCCTTTCCTGCCGGGTTTTCCAGCTTTCACGTCCAGCTCCTAAGCTGTGACTCCCCAGTCAGTTAAGCCCATTTTGATGGATTGGATTGACACAGATACCCATTTACCTCCATTTTTATTCCAGCTCCCTTTTACCAAACAATTATGGAACAGCAATAGCTTCCTGCTGGGCAGACAAATTCTTTCTGTCTTCCTTTAACGCAGCCGTGCATTTTTCCCAGTGATGAATGCAGTAGAACCAAATTGTATGAATCTACGATCTGTTCCAGCTGCTGTTGAAGAGAAATGATTAAAACAACAGCAGCAAAGTGGAAAGAAAACTCCCTGCATTTTTTTCTGCATGCCAGCAAACATCCTATTATTGAGCGTAAGCAGCAAAATACATTTTGAGACTCAAGAACCAAATGTGCATATAAGCAATAAGAGGCTAAATGAATAATAGAGCAGAATGGCATGACACCATATCACAGTCCTCAACTAGTAAGTAGCACAGTTCAACCTCAAAAGCTACTGAGTAAGACGAAAATGTCTCTTTAACAGTATTAGGGGACAATTTATTATGTGTATCCTTCGAGTGCGGCACAATGTCACTGCAGGCCCATTGCATTTGCATTATTTCCAGACAACGGCAGCAGCAGAAAAGGACACTGATTTATTTCAGAGCAGGCACAGGTGATTTTTATGTCTGTTGGGACTCAGCCAGATATGGCTTAACCCATTCAAGTCTTTTCTGCTTATAAGAAGAGGTGTCTTTTTGTAACATCCTTATCTTCCAGCTCAGATTTCATTTAAGTTACCTGAGGAAAAGATGGAGGATTTTGAAGTCTTTTGCTCTTTTTGACAGTTACTAAAGCTTTGCTCAATTCAGAGAGAATGAGTGATCGGCAATAGCTTAGTCTGCTTAAAATAATTCTGACGACCATTTTCACTAGCAGCTTTTAACACAGTGTGTGATTTCCACACCCTACAGTAGCTAAAAATGATTGCCTGATAATATTATTCCCTACTGCATGTAAGCTAATTTGCCAGGCTTGGAAGATAGCATACACACACAAAAAAGTCACTGTCTGGCTGTTGTGATCCAGTCAAAGCATGCAGGCTTTGTTTCTGTTCAGTTGGAGACCCCCAAGGGCTGCCTGCATGCCAGTTTTCCAACATGATAGCAGGGGAAATCTGGCATCTTGCTGGAAGCGCCAGTCTGCAGAAAGATGCAGGACTGGGGCTGGGACTGTGTGCAGTCTTTAGTAGCGATTAGGGAAGAAAGCCGAGGTGTTAATCCAAAGAAATTATAACTGGCTTCTGATACTTCATCAATTTTATTTCTTCCATGTATCAGTTAAGCAGTAACATTTTTTTCTCCCCTTCTGAACATCTGCCTGATGTTGTGTGCACATGTGGCTGTAATTCTGCTGATGGCTGAAAGAGATGCAGAAAGCCAAAGTGTGAATTTGTGTCCTGTGCGAAGGGACTCCTGCGTAACGGGAGAGATGTACACCGTGCTCAGTAGTATGGCTGAGAAAGGGTATTTTTCTCAGGAATGATCCAGGGTTTATTTAGGTATTTTTTGCATTACACATAGGAGTGAAAGCTGAGTATTTTGAAATTTTCTCAGAGGAATTTTGAAAAAATATTTCCTTTTAAATCCATTAAAATACTTTCTTTCATTTTTGTTTGGAAACAGGCACTGTGAGTTTGATTGAAAGCATCAGAACAGGATAAACAAAGGAAAACTATATATATGCTATAAATTCTTAAAAAAGGACAGAAGATATATTGTTCCAGACTGCTGAGACAGGATAGGTCAATATTTTTGGAATAGATTCTTTGGCAGTCTACAGAGATGAGGTTCTGGCAAATTAGCCCAGTTTTGCAAAGAGTTTTCATCTTCACTGCACTCAAAGCATCTGACTGGAGCACTGCTCTGCTGGACGTGTCTCTGCTCTGTCCTTCTCTGCTATGCACATCCTTTGCACTCTACCTGCTGCAGGAAGGAAGAGCTTGGCCAGCGCACAAAAACCAGGGAACACTTCAGTGAGTGCAATACATGTAAATTTATTTACTTATGTATTTATTTATTTACATTTCTCAGTGTATTTTGATGTCTGTGGTGAGTCAGGGCTACTTGTAGGCCTGTAGAACACGCACTTGTTCGGTGCCTCTAACAAACACAGGCATGGGTGGTAGCCACTGAAACATATCCCCTTGGTGCCTGTGGGCTTGCTAGGGAGTTACTCGTGAACTCTCAGTGTCCTCAGCATGAATTGCTGCCTTTGTCTACATACAGGAGGCAAATGGGACTCCGTGGATACTGCACATTACAGAAGGAACGTATACTAAGACCAGCTCTACCAGTAGCCTACTGGGCGGTCTGTGGCATCTTCCTGGGGTGCATTCCTCCCCTCAGTAACATTGTTTGTTCCTTTTTAAAGCATTTTGAAAGTTTTTAACAACACTACTTGCATGGCAGTGGGTGGTTATGACTGCATGATTTTGATTGCACTGTATAGATTCACGGGGAATCTGGGTGCTGATGGCTCAGGCACTGTGTTAACTAGCTGAAGACTTGGCCTTAAGGAACTTACAATAAGAAAGTAAGCAACTCAAAATATATATGGAAAGAGAGAAGAGAAGAGAAGAGAAGAGAAGAGAAGAGAAGAGAAGAGAAGAGAAGAGAAGAGAAGAGAAGAGAAGAGAAGAGAAGAGAAGAGAAGAGAAGAGAAGAGAAGAGGAGAATAAAAAACTAAAAAGGGCAAAGTAGGGGAGAAAATTGTCCCTGGGACACATATGGTCCCCTAAGTTGACAATTTTCACAGCCTCTGCTGGGTTTAGTTTGGCTTCTACCTAGTCCAAAAGGCTGTCAGATCTCCCAGCTATAAATCACATATTCTGAATGGGAATTACCTGGTGTTGTGGTGAATTATAACAGATATCTGCTCTCTGCAGAGATGTTTAAAACTGACAGCTGAAGACGGTATAATAATAAGTCATTGGGTTTTGGCAAAAACAACAATAACAACAAAAATATTTTTTAAAGAAAATAGTCTCATTATTAAGCATAGTACACCAGGGTGATGAATCAGGTGGAGTGAGGACAGCTTTTTAAAAAATAATATATTCTATATATTCTATTTTTTTTTTTTTTTTTGCTCTCTTTCTATTGGCAGATGAAATACCCTTAAAATACCAGAGGACCTGAATGTTACCTTTGATGATCATTGAGTTCAGACGTAGCTGAGCTGATCATTGAACTTAGCTCTGTAACAGAGGAAATTTATTAGCAAAGAGTTTGTGATTTTTTCTCACCTCAAGTCTAATTGATGCAGAAGACAAGCAAATATATAACACAACCTCTTACAGAAAATAGATTCAGAGTATGACTTAAATCACTTAACCTCTCCAATAAATTATATAAAATAAATATGCCAAGCACTGTATAAATAGCTTATATTATTTTTTAAAGCAAAATACATACTTTAAAGGTGATCGGTAAGGAATGGCCATTCATGAGTGCTGTATGTGCCTTTCATTAGAGGAGTACTGCATTAACAAGCAGCACTGTCAGATGTCCCAGGCAGAAATGTCCATTCCTGGTGAGGGTCGTGCATCCATCCAGCTGCTTATTGCAGCCTCCCGGCCCATGCAGCATAGACGGGTAAAGGGGGTACCAACCTCCATCAGCCACATTGTGCAGTCAGAAGGGTTGTTTTACCAGGCTTTGGTGTGTGTGTGTGTGTGTGTTAACTGGCTGCAAGAAGTTGAGATATTCCCTTTGTTGTTCTGGTAACCTTCACTAGCAAGGTGATTACAAACCTGATGAGGAAAAAGCAGCAGGTTAGGTTTTATGCTGGCAGAGCTACTTCAGCCATCACTCTCTGCAATTTATAAACTGGTATCTTTAAATAAATGGGTGCTTTGTCAGTTAGAAATAAATATCTTAAGAGCAAGTGGAGAACTGATAAAATTCCAGCTTCTACCACGTCTGTGAGTTGCAAATAGGTATTTAAAGTTGTTCTGCCTCTATTTGCCTTTCCAGACTGTGGGAAAAGGAACACTAATCCAGTATGTAGGATATTCTAATGTGATAAGGATGAGAAAGAAACCTGAACAGAAATAATCCGACCTCACATTTCCCAGTGACAATCCATTTCTCTTTCTCTGTCCCTCCTTTCACTGAGGAAATGAAAACCTATTTTCCTATGTTCCTGTTTCTCACAGGCTTCCTCCTCCAACTGTAACCTACTGGTGGGTATGAATGATCCTTTACTGATCTAATGGCAGTTTTAGCTTAATAAAGCTAAAAGGGATTTTTCCAGTTATTTTTCCTACCTACACAAGCAAAGGACTAAAAGCAGACACAGATCCCTTTGGTTTGAATTATCCAAACTTCCCAGAGGGTCTTCAGCATGCTTTAAAAATGCCATTTCTAATGTTCGTTTAATCGGATTTTTTCTCTTCCTCTCTTGTACCTGCAAACCTTGCTCTGCTATCTTTCAGCTTAAGTCTTGCAGAAATAACTGCCAGTAAATGTATTATCTGGGAACTGCAATATGCACTTCTCCTGATAAAGCACCTCTGTGGGTCAGGCTTCCTCTTGTACATTGCATTCAATAACGGTATTGGGAATGACATCCAGTCCATCTGCCAGTGCATACCCATCTTCTGATTGGTCAGGAGAACAGGTAGGGCTTTAAGAGCTGGCCCTCAGACTGGCCCAGCACATCTGGTGCCTGGTTAATAAAAGACAGTTTTAGAACCAATGACACATCAATACTTTAACTAACATCACCAAGACCAATTGTGGCCTTAATGACCCCTATTTTATGTAATAAAAGTAAATAAATAAGTAGAAAGGGACAATGTGTGTGTGCCGTGTTTAAAATCAGATGTTAGCAGCTGAATTTATACACTGGCATCTGTACAAGACTGCAAAGGAAACAGCTTCCATTGTATACCATGCCTTTCCACCACATTAATTCCATCATAAACATCTTCTGTAGCGCACTTTTATTGCTGTCACCAGGCACAAATTAGCTGTAATTTGGTGACAGCAGCCAAGTGCTTCTTTGAAATAACAAAGCAGAAGTTTGGTTGCACAGCCACTTCTTGTAAAACAGCAAAAGCATCACACATTTGTATTTACTGTACTGCGTGTCTAAAGGCCAGTTTTGAAATGGGGGAAGTGATGCTATCAAGAGGCACCTTATTCTGTTTTCTGGCAGCCATTAGGACAACCTCTTCAGAAACATGAGTGATGTAGAACACAGTGCAACGCCCCTGTGGACCCATAGCTGGTGTGTTTGGAGGTGACTGTTGCTTTCTGCATCCAGACCCTGTTAATAAGCACTCCTCGCTTTGGTGAGCGCTTGGTCGGTTTAGTGGGAACTGCTGTTGGTGGACTTGGACGACTTTGCTGGCTGAGGGTGATATTCACCTCTCTCCTGCTGGTGGCTTTGCTGTGGGGTGGCAGCTCCAGCTATGGAGTCATGAGCAGCTGGGGCTTTCATGCCTTGAAGAGCTCCAGCTGATTTCAAAGCTGTGGCCTCTGCCACAAAAGCAGCCGTTTCCAAAAACCACTTCAGCACTAGAAAGCCAAAACTTCACAGAGTTACAGATTTATCAAAGAGGTACCTTTTTCTTCTCACTCAAAGGATGCCTCTTTTATGTTTTTGAGGTGTCCCAAACTAACAGTCAAGTCTCTAAAGCCAGTGGTGGTCAATACTATAATGAGAACATTGAATCTTTAACCTTGTTTTTTTATTTTTATTTTTTAATTTTTTAGAGTAATATTCTGGTGACATGATGAATATAATGTTATTACTGGGTTGAGCTAAGGCATTTAAGGTTCAGTGAGTTTAAGCAACTATCTAGGAGCGATCATCAGAGGTATGTCCTCTTGAATAATATAGAGAGACCAGATCTAGGAGCAATCTTCCATATCCACTTTTTAAGAAAGAAATCAAATCTGAGGAAAAAAAAACAGGAAGGAGTTGCAAGTTTTCTGAAATTCATAAATTATTATTATTATTCATCAGATGACTGGAATATTTCTGATTATGTGCAAAACCATTCCTGCCTACCCTGTAGGACATACGACCAAAATGAGTGGTTACATGGCAAGGGAGGATCCTGTGGGTGCTGGTCTTCACTAGCCCAGTGTGTGCCACGTCTGTCCATTTCCCTTCCATCGTATCTTGGCTGCCCTGTTGGCACTGCTAAGAGTCCCAGCCGGGGACAGGGATGTGCCCAGCTAATGTATGAAGGAATCAAAGAATTTACTGGCTAAATAAAGCAGAGAAAAGGGTCCTATTCTCCATCGGTAGCAGCATGACTACCTGCTGCATACATCTGCTTGGGTAGCAACATGACAAAAAAAAACAGCAAATATTTATTCCCTCAGAACTGATAATGTGCATAATTTTAATTGAGGGGGAGCAGTGGGAACCTGCTCTTGCGTCTCTGACAGGTAGCAGCTAATCAGTTTGACCTAATTTTTGTTTAACATCTAAAGGGAAATGGATAATTTTTTTTTTTCAAAAGAAGATTATTGTATAAATGTCTGTGAGCCTGTGTTTATATATATACAAATATATATATAGTAACATCTCATTAAAAAAAATCATCACTTCTTGTTTAATCTGTATAGTGTAATTCTTAGCTGCTATTTTCTGTGGGTACCATTAGATGGTATTTAACTGAATGCCAAAACTCCATACCAACCCGCTGTAAGAAATGAAGTGGAAAAACTGTAATGGTATTCTATTAATTTATATTCAGTTTAGGTAATAAAGATCAGAAAAACTGATACAAAGCTAAACCAGCACTAGCAGGCATGTTGATTTTGTATGTATATGATACCAAATGAACTGGTTAAAAAGATTCTTGTAAATCACCACTGGACCTTAAAGCAAAAGAAGAATTGTCAAGGCAGAAGAAGAATTGTCAAGGCAGTTTTGGCACATAGTCTCAGGGCTATAGGGTGCTGCTTAAAGTTTTAGGCAAGGAGAGGTTATTCTCTCTGCTGCACTGTTAAAATTGGAAATGATGAGGTAAAAAGGTGTAGCAGTAGAGGTGTTCTGTTTTCTCCTAAGGATTTTAATGGACAAAGCTTAAAAATGTACAGTGAATATCAATGCACATGGAAGATGCTGGTTCTAAAAATCTGCCCTAGCTTTACACAACTTAAACCCGTGTTTTACAGAGTGCTTTTACTAGAGCTGTGCAATGATCTCAGTTAAAGGAAACAAACAAATAAACCAGCCAACAAACCCCTCTGAAACCAGGACCCCAGGGAGCTAAATTTTCACATCCCAAATGGCATCCCTTAGTTTGTCTGGAGCAGGTGTATATGGCACAGGGAAGTTAGTTCTTCAGCAGATAAGTGCTGGTAGGAGATTGAATGATGAATTACCCTATTCTCTGGTATGCAGACAACTTAGTTGCTTTTCACCCCAGATATGGGCACAGGGCAGACAGCTGTGCTATTCCTCCTTCAAGTTTCACTATTTCATGTTCTTAAGCTCTTGTAGCTCTCCTAAGGTTCCTCACAGATGAACTGAGATGTAGGAGTTTACATCTGGGACCAGATATTCTTTCCAGACTTTGCTCTTCTTCAATATTATATAATTCCTAATATTCTTGTTACTCATATATATGTCCAGTCAAGTTGGGTGTTTGAGCTTTTGATCTCAAGGGTGCCCTGTAAGCTTGGATCCTGTGGCTTGATTGCACATGGCATGAAAAGAGGTATTTCCTTAAGTGGTTTTGCATATCCTACCTTTTAATTTAGTTGAGTGTCCTTTGTTCTTTTATTTTATTATGTACGTGATCATTTCAATCTCTTCACATGATAGGTGTTCCATGCCCCACTCTTTTTCCCATCTCCCTTTCCTGAAAGTAGTTTTTTTTTTTCCACCAGCATTTGCAAATTAGCACAGTCAAAGGAAATTTTATTTTCATGTGTTATCTTTGTTTTGTCACATGGTTTCCAAGAGAGATGTTTTCTTCAAAAATTACCTTCCTGTGCCTAAAATCTCTAGGCGAAACCGCCATGGTAGTAAGTGTTGTATCTTTCCTCTGCTTTGTAAGAATTGTGACTGCTTCTGGCAGGACTTATTTTGACCTCTTTCTCCCTTGAGTGTGGGACTCACTCAAGTAAGCCTGCTGTTTTCTCAATGGAGTAAACCTGTCCATCACGAAGGCAGTGGAGCCTTAGAAAAAGCACCATAGAGAACTGCTGCAGGGCAAATTCATTAAAACCACTTCTTTGAAAGCCATAAGCATGATTTGTTTCCATTTTCTCTGTGCTTGCATGGCACTGTGCTGGGCTCTGGGCAGCAGCAGGCTCTACTGTGAGCCCACAGCCTGTGAAGGGGCTCACAGCAAAGGTGCCTTCTGCATGTTGCGCTGCTGAGTGAGCTCCTCCTGAATGTAAAGTGCTGCCACTCTTGCCTTAAAAATAATTAGAACACGTTTTTGGTAAGAATGTCTACTTACAGCATTAGTCAACCTGAGTTCTTCAGCTTTAGCCAGTGGGTATCTGACTACTTCCTACAAATAAAAAAGAATTGCTGTTTCCTTACAGGTTTGATTTATTTATCTGAAAAACAAGTTTTTGTCACTGTGATAATGCTGGTGTTATTCTTGACTCAAGCATCCTTAATTTACACGGGGAAGTGCTTAAACACTGTG
The DNA here is from genome assembly GCA_013399115.1 of Anseranas semipalmata. Lineage (NCBI taxonomy): Eukaryota > Metazoa > Chordata > Aves > Anseriformes > Anseranatidae > Anseranas > Anseranas semipalmata. Next base: position 111,860 of record VXAA01004875.1, read on the forward strand.
GTGAAAGAGTCTATAGAAAACCTGATAGTTTCCGTGGGCAGTTGGTTTCTGAAGAAAGAGATGGCCAGTTTCAGAGCTGTTTGCTTGTATGAAAGATAACATTATCATGATATTTTCTCAGCTGTGCTTAAGCAAAAGGAAGCCAGGGGCCTTTGCCTTATGGACATTAATTTCCTCCATTAGCCCATCTCCTGATGATGAATAATGTTATGAGTTGTTTTAAATATAGCTCAACTCAAAGAAACAGGGCAGAAACTTTATATGTGTGTTTCCTTTCATTCTTTAGCCTGGAACCTCTTTCTTCTATTTGTGTATTTTTGTTAACCGTAAATACCACTCCACATCTTGTTTATTTTACAAAGTATTTACACTGGGTAACTCATTTTGGGGTTAAATTCATTCTTAGACAGAAAGAGCAATGGGCCAGCACATCACCTGAGGTGTTCTCTCTCAGGTCATGCAGTTGGTCACCTTCTGGGTCAGATTTGCAGTTGGTGTAAATTTATATAATCCCCTGACTTGTCTCCCTTGATGACCTACAAATTCACTTTTAGCCTTCACCTGAACAGTTCTGTCATGATATTTAACTTACAGTTGACATTTTTTGACAAATACAGATTTTAAAGCCAGAAGGGGCCTTTACATCATTTAATCTGACTGTCCAATCTGCTGATTGCTAGGGACTTTGAAGTGAACCCTGCAGAAGTTTTGAGCTCCATGAAAAACAATCAAATTGAAAACTCTCTTCCATGATTTTGAATTTGACAAAAAGCAAATGAACCTTAGGCTAAGTCATAAAAGCCTAAACAGAATGTTCTCAGAAGCTGAGAGTGAGTCTACCTCTGTTTTGAAGGATACTATAATGAGTGGTTTAAGGTGCAAGCACCTTGCACTTCTATCTCATAAAAACTGGCAGCCCCCTAGAGCAAGAGCTCAGATCTAAGGTTGGTGTGTAATAAGTTTTAAGCCTGTTACAGTGTTGGGGCTGGATTGATGTGGAAGTAGTTCAAGTTCTGAAAAAGTGATTGAATATGTAAGAATAAATCCCTACTAGGCTAAGTGTGACTCCCAATGTCCTACCATGGAATGATTTGCCAGCAGGACAGTCACACAACTACTAGAAATCTCAGCCTCAGAACTGCTTTATTTCTGCTAGGATTTTGAGGAGAGATTGGCACCAAGTCATGCTTCTCTTGCTACAAGAGGAAGAGGCAGAGGGCTTATCTGGCTAGTAGTGCAATTTTGTGTAAATATGTTCTGGTTGTCATTTAGGCATTAGAGGGCTTAACACAGCTGTCCTCAAGCAGCAGGCAATGTACTGGAGACCCCCAAAGGGCTGTCTATAGTAGGACTAACTATGTGTATATGTATATAGTACTAACTTCAGTCTGTGTTTCCAGAATTTAACCCTCTTTGACTGGTGGAACACTTCATACATTATCCCATTTGCTCTCTCTAGATGAATTCTATTGTTTTTGCTATAGGTCTCAAAAATGGGCAGTGGAAGTTTTTTATATGGTAATGAGAGCAGAGACGTCCCTAGGTTTTCAGATTTTAGAGCAATAAAGAGGTGTTACAACCTTCAGTTGGGTGGGTACAAGGCCAACAGTGGAAAGTTTTCTGAATAACTATTAGTAGCTATGCAACTTGTGTCATATCCCAGGACTGGCTAGGTAGACAATGGACTTTCCTTCTGTATTGCTTTGAAGACTCAACAAATTTTCTGAATCAGAAGAAGAATCTGAACTTTTGAGGCAGATTATCTTTCCTTCTTCTGAACTAAGGACGCAAGGACTGAGTTTCCATGGTCAGCATAGGAAGCTCAGTTCAGAAGGAATGATGCAAAAGCAAGCCATAATGACATTTGGTGCCTGCATATAGTCCTGGGGTGTCCTTCAATAATTATACTCCAATCTTTTATACAACTGTTGTTTAAATAATAAGGCTTTCGTTGACGATGATAATCAGAAGGAAAATGTCACCACAAATACATTCCAGAGGAAAAGAGCAAGTTGAGTGAAACCACAATGTGCTCAGTCTTGGCTATATTCAGACTCATAAAAATGTTGCCTCTGGATGTTAGATCAGATAATAGCACAAGCCATACTGCGTAGAATAAATCCTTCAGTAATGAGTGCATTAAAAATACAATAGACATATTAGATGGATTTATCTATCTATTTCAGAAAATAAGAAAAAATAGACATGGATAGCTGAGGATTTTCTGAGGCAAGAGGTGATGTGAACACTAAATTGCTAAGCCTTGAAAGCTGGGCCTGCATTTATGGAGAACAGCAGTTAGGAAGACTCTTTCCAGACTGAGTCCAGACTTTGGATCTTTCAATAAGTTTCTGCGAGACAGGTCATTGAATAACTTTGACACATCAGTCTTTCTATGTTTCAGTCTCACATCTCTTCTGGTTACAAACTCTATGGGAAGGAACCAGGGTCTGGTGCTTCCAGGTTCTGAGCCCAAGAGGAGCTCCTAGTTGCTGCTGTAATTCATCGAAAGTTAGAGGAGGAGAGGAGGCAAGGTAAAAGAAAATGAAGTAGGCATGATTAATTAAATACACAGAATCACAGAATGGTTGAAGTTTGAGGGACCTCTGGAGGACATCTGGTCCAATCCCTGCTCAAGCAGGGACACCAGAGATGGTTGCTCAGGACCACGTCCAGGCGGCTTTTGAAGATCCCCAAGCAAGGAGACTCCACAACCTCCCTGGGCAACCTGTGCCAGTGTTCAGTCATCCACACACTAAAGAAGTACTTCCTGATGTTCAGATGGAACCTCTTGTGTTCCTGTTTGTGCCCATTGCCTCTTGTCCTGGCAGTGGGCACCACTGAAAATAGCATGGTTCCATCCTCTTTGCACCGCCCCTTCAGGTATTTATGGACATTGATAAGATCCCACCTGAACCTCCTCTTCTCCAGGCTGAACAGCCCCAGATCTCTCAGCCTCTCCTCACAGGGGAGGTGCTCCAGTCCCTTCATCATCTTGGTGGGCCTGCTGGACTCTCTCCAATATGTCCAGGTCTCTCCTGTACTGGGGGGCCCAGAACTGGATGCAGCAGTCCAGGTATGGCTTCACCAACACTGAGTAGAGCAGAAAGATCACCTCTCTTGACCTGCTGGTGATACTTTACCTAATGCAGCCAAGAATACTGCTAACCTTCTTAGCAGCAAAAGCACATTGTTGGCCCATGTTGGTGTCTACCAGGACTCCTAGATCCTTTTCTGCAGAGCTGCTTTCCATCTGCGTGGCCTCCAGCATGTACTGGTGCCTGGGGTTGTTCCTACCCAGGTGCAGGACTTTGCACTTCTCCCTGTAGAACCTTATGAGATTCTTGTCAGTCCACCTCTCCAGACTGTTGAGATCCCTCTGGAAGTCTGCGTGGCCCTCTGGTGAGTCAGCCACTTACCCTAGTTTTGCGTTGTCTGCAAATTTACTAATTTTATCTCTACCCCGTTATCCAGATCGTTAATGAAGATGTTAAACAGGGCTGGACCCAGTATTGACCCCTGAGATACTCCACTTGTTACTGGCCTCCATCTAGACTTTGTGCCACTGACCACTAACCTCTGGGCCTGACTATTCAGCCTGTTTCTGATCCACCTAACTGTCTTTATTATTATCTGTTTATTTCTAAATTATTTCTGAACTCCAATGGCAGCAGACCCAGGCAACCCTTCACATTCCTCCCTCTCTCCTCTGCATTCCACAGGACACGATAACCTCAGGTGTCAAAGAAAATGCTTTGAATAACCAAAACGTGGTAACACAGAGTCTCTTCCCTCACCTCCCCATCAACCTGCAGCTAAATATCTCCCACTAAACCTTCCAGAGAGCTGCTTCTGTGTTGGGCTTGTTTGCAGCTGGTCTGGGGGGGTCTCAAATACAGAGAGGAGGCTGGTGCTGGATTTTGGCAGCTTTTTTTTAGTGGTTTCTGTTTTTCCCTTCCTTTTTCTGTTACAGCTTTCTGCAGTGCTTGCCAGAAAAGATGCGGATTGGAGTTGGTTGTCATTCCTAACATTAAACTGTAAATGGTTCAGAGGAAGGACTGTGTCTTTTTTATTTATTATTATTTTTTTTTTTGTACAGCATATATAGTAGTATCTCTAGATGTAGACAACTATGAGGCAATATTAATGCTGATGGTAAAAATAAAATGTTTGTGGTTCTATGTCCCATTTTTCAACCCACCTTGATATAACACTCTTCAGGAAGAAGTAATAATAACGAACAAGGGAGGAGGGGATGTGATTTCTCTGTTAAAATCTTGTATACCTCCACTGACTGATCACGCAGGGGTTTGCTCTGATACTCATCTCATGCTCTTGTTTTCCTCCCGAGGTTTACTTTGGGCTCAGACCATGTAGTTCAAGTTCCTCTGTTTCGATACATTGCTGCACCTTTGCCTAAGGCTGTGATTGAATACGTGGGCAGCTACAGTGGTTCAACCGACACTTGGAAACTTAATATGCCATGTCAACTTGATTATGAATTTGCACCTTGGGGAGTTTATTTAACTCAAATACTCATTTTTTATGGTACTAAATTCAGTCAAAAGCTCTACATTTCACTCAAGTTCTGCAGGAAAAATCCAGACATATGGAAATTCCAACACAAACAGAACTGACAGTGGTTGATGGTAGGTAGAACTTTCAAAATCTGAGAGGATTTTAGTATAACTGCTGGTAAACCAGGTTTGAATTTCAAGCTTGCATAGAATTAGGAGATAGGAAGTGTTATTGCAGTTTTGTATTATGTGGCATACATTTCACAGCAGTCCTGTTCCATCCCGGCTCTACCAAAGACAGCTTGGATGATATCCTGGGTGCATCAAAATGCTTGCTGGAAGACCAGGGTGTTTAAGGACAATAAGGTGTCAGGGTGTGATAGATGTTGTGGAGCATCCTTAGTGCTGGCCATTGCTGGCAAGATGAGTCTGGTCTGGTCTGGTCTGACTGTTTTAATGCTTTGTTCTCTGTGAGCATTTTTGCTGGTTGGATGGAAATGCACGATCCTCCTGATGGCTATGTATGAGGAGGGTCCCATGTCTGATGGCACAGCTTCGGAGATGAAAGATTCAGACACAGATGCCCATGATGCATCCTGGAGAATCCTGGCTACTGACAATAAATAAGAAATCTTTCTGAGATTTTTAATGTGCTTTCTTCCAACAGTGACACATGTGAAATGACCAGTGTTTTACCAAAAAACATCATCATTACTGCTGTGGTATTTACAGGCTTTTGCTATTGTAGGGGACAACTCTCCACAATATGTAACAAACAAAAATACAAACACAGGATTGCGTCTGCCTGGTCCTTGGTCAAGGGCCTTTATAGTCTCACAGGTCTTTGGCTTAGCAAAGCTCACAATCTTTGGCTTAACTATAAAATTCCACTCTGACAACATAGGCTATATGTAGGTCTATAAATGTTTTCAGAACTACCACTGTAATTATGTCTGGCTACCAAATGCTCGAAAAAAAGAAAGAAAAAGAAAGAAAGAAAAAGAAAGGAAGAAAGGAAGGAAGGAAGGAAGGAAGGAAGAAAGAGAAAGAAAGAAAGAAAGAAAGAAAGAAAGAAAGAAAGAAAGAAAGAAAGAAAGAAAGAAAGAAAAGAAAGAAAGAAAAGAAAGAAAGAAAGAAAGAAAGAAAGAAAGAAAGAAAGAAAGAAAGAAAGAAAGAAAGAAAGAAAGAAAGAAAGAAAGAAAGAAAGAAAGAAAGAAAGAAAGAAAGAAAGAAAGAAAGAAATTATAAATGTTAACATTCTGATGCCAGATCTCCATTGTTTTCAGTAGGCCATACAGACATTTCAGACAGAAGGGTTAGATTGGGAGGGTGGAAGAAGTTTTCAGCTGTGAGGTTAGAATAGACATGGTCCCTCCCCCAGCCAGACTGGGGTGGGGCTGCAGCATCCTTTCGCTCCTTTGCCCATCAATCTGCCCCTGAGAAATAATCATCTCCCTCCCCCCAAAGCACTTTTAATCTGAAAAGTGAGTGGGTGAAACAGGAGTGGAACATGGAGGGCAGATGGATTAATAGTTGCAAGGGCATGTTTTCACACATGTGTACAATTCGTGGGAGTAATAAGTCAATCTCTCTGCCTATTAGGACAGAGGGTTTTAAAGGCATCATGGCTGAGCTGGGAGAAAGCTTGAAGACAGGGCAAGAACGTGGAGGCTGTACAGGGAGTTCACGTTCCAGGACTACTTACAGCATCTATTATTCAAATTCTGGTTTGTCTAAAAATGTTAAAAATAAAATGGTGCGTCCTGGTACAGCCTGAGGTAGAATGAAAGATTAATGATGGTATTCAGGATTTAATTTTGGTGTCCTTACACCCCCTAACCTCATGTAAGAGCTGACTGTTAACCTATACAGGAGAAATGTGTTTGTTATCGTTGTTTTTTTTAAAAAAAAACATAACACGGTTTTGACCTTTCAGGCAACCCAGTGCTCAAAGGAGTGTGTGGAAGATTCATTTGCATTCTGCACACCTGCTTGCTGTGCGTAAGGGAAACAGCATCACACCACATTGAGATGTGAAGGTAACTGGACGAGGGAACAGTTTAGAAAGAGCTGCAGTGGTTTCCTGATGATTTGAAGTAGACGTGAACTCTTTGTCTCATTATCAGCTGATGTAAATCAGTGGAGCTTGACTGACTTTAGTAAACCTTACCTGATTTCAGTGAAGATTTGTCCATTTGTGTTCATAGCATTCATTAGATGCTAATGACAGATAAATAACAATAAAAGAGACTATCAGACCTCTGGTAACAATAGCTGAGAGGATACAAATATTGGCAGGATGTACCTCAGCATTTAGAAAATACTCTACCAAACTGGGAAAGAAATCAAAAAGCAGTGAGACTAGAAAATCTCAGAATGTGTTTACAGGCTCCTTTAATTCAGTACCATTCCATTACATTGACAAAATTAATCACTGTCTTCAGCTCCTGTCTTGGCTTCTTATTTACTGCTAACTTGATCTCCTTGGTGAGATTTTATTGCTTCCAACCATCATGCTCTTTTAATATAAGATCTGATACAGATTGCAAAGAAATGAATAATGTAGGGGCCAAGCAGATAGGAACTTAAGGGTCACATATGATTCTGTTAAATGTAAGTGTAATACCTATTCCATTAAAAAGATAGTGTGTGTACAGCCTCAGATCCTTACATATGAAATGGTCAGGTTACATGTTAGCTACCGAGAAAGAAAAGCACAGATGTAATGGCTAAGCAATGTTCTTTATCAAAACAGTAGTTTGAATAAGAGAGTGGTCTGCCTGCAACACCTCTTGCAAGTACAGTATCCCCAGTGCTACCAGCCTCGTGCACTGTAGGAGCTCAGCTGTTCCCCTGCTCTGCCACGTTCAGGCAACTTGAAGTTGTTTTTGGTATGAGTAACACCTTCCCATAGTGGGACATGGAGAGAACTGAGACAGATTTGTTTTGTTCAAATCCTAGATTAGGTTTGGGTTTGGACTAGAGCTCTCAGCTGCATGCTCTTTACTGTGCTGACTCTCGTCTTTTTTTTTTTTTTT
>VXAA01004875.1:119460-134262 GCA_013399115.1 Anseranas semipalmata
TGGGGACACTATTTTACTCTGTGTTTATGGTGTCTAGTACAACATGGCCCTGACCGTCATTGAATCCTTTGTGCTGTAGTGTATGCTTCTTAAGAGACCACTCCAATAAAATACCAGGACATAACTCTGGAAAATGCCCCAAATGTCAGTCCTGCTTTGACCTTTGAAAGATCAGACTAAGCCCCCCTTATTAAAAAAAAAAAAGAAAAAAAAGAAAAAAAAGAAAAAAAATCATATGAAATACCTAAGAATTCAAAATACTTTCAAGTACTTTGAAAGAGATTGTATGTGGGGAAATTGTGTCCCTGCTTCTGCAAGTCCTGGCTAGATACATCAGACTGGTAAGAGAAGCATTCATACAAGGAGGAAGAGTTGTAATGAATGAAAGCCATATGGCTCAATCCTTCAGAAAACATCCTCCAGTGCATCAATGAGAAAGTGGGAGTTAACCTGGCTCAGACAGGGAGACTGTTCTGATAACATAAAAGATGGCTAATGATATTTAATCACTTTCTTTCCCCATGTCAGCACTTCCCCCTCAACAACTTCATTGCCTCTGATTAACAGCAACCAATTTTAATAGGCTGGTGTTGATGAGCCCCCTTTAACAAAAATAGGTGTAGCTCCAAGTGGCAGTGAGGTTGTTACCGTTCCTTATGCATAGTGCAGTAAGCATGATATATATGTCTGAGCCAAGGACACTATTGCACTAGGTACTAGAAAAGCAGTGTAATAGAAGGTATTTCTCTCTCCTGAAGGATAGGCCTAGCTAAGAAAGCTCAAACAGAAGTATTATTTCTATGTTACAGATGAATGAGAAGGTATGGAGGCAGATCAGAAGTCTCATCTTTGGCCATCTTTGCATCCTGTTCATCATCAGCTTGCAGGCACTAGGCTCTTCTGCAGGTGCTTCGAGATCCTTCAAAAAAAGGCTATGGATGAGGGCCAGTGAAGTTCATCACATTGCAAGCTTTAAAGGGAAGGCAGAAATTGAGAGACTGTTATAGTATGAGCCACCTGATAGCAATCTTATAAGACATATTTTGGCATGATAGGTACTAGGTTTTTAAAGCAATCAGGTCTTGCAAGGGCATATAATTATTGTGTAATAATTTCCCATTTGTCATACAGGGTTACATGCTTTCATAAGGTGTGGAGTTGCTTTTTACACAGCAACCACATAGCCTCAGGCACCTGATCCTGACTGAAATTGCTGCACTGCCATCTTTTAGACAAATACTCCATTTCTGTTACCACGTGATGATCTTTTTTATTGTCTATGTATCTTAGGTCTCTGAAGGCTCATGGAGATGCTCCTTTTCTTTCATTCTGCAAGTGAGTTTAAATGGTAATGGGAAAAATTGCGTGTTCCACAGTTGGACATTTCAGCGTTCTGCTCACTCTAACACATGGAAGATGGTAGCTCAAAGGCAGAAGTTACGAGCAAAAAAAAATACTGTGCATAGCTGTGGAAAAACATTCTCTATCATTAAACTAAAACATGAAGCCTAATACCAGAGGTGTTTGAAAATGGTAAGCAAATAGTTCTGTGAACAGGAGATCAGTGAAGAAGCCTCTTGACTGAGCCATGGTGCCCCTCCCTGCTTCTTCTTATTTGACCTGGAAGAGACAACACCTGGTGTATGTAGGTGGTCCAGACCTGCATGGGTGACTGGGCAGTCAACACCTCTTCTTTAAGAAACAAGCTGAAATGAATGCCATGTCCCTCTGATGTTGTTGGGCTGAACAAATCACTTTCCATGCTACATGCAGCCTCAATATATATTTTATACAGGTCTCTTGTAAAAACTTGTTTCCTCTAAGAACTCTACTCTGCTGTCAGATTTGGGTGAAGCTGGACAAAATGCATTCAAGAAGTTCACATAAGCTTTGTTTCCCTGGGAAAACAGGGTAAGCAAAAATCTGTAAATAGCATACAAAGTTGTTTCCAGTTTTCTTAGAAAATCTTGAACCAATTCAAGCATAACAGCAAAGAAAGGATCAGGGAAGGTATTTGGGCAGAAGGAATTCATTGTAAACATGGGCAGCTGATTCAGCCTTAGGACATCATTTTTCATGGTGAGAACTTCTGAATAGCTCTCAGTGCCAAAGTCAGTCCTGTGTTCTTCCTGTACTAATTCTGTTCAATGCAGAAACCTCTATTGCTGTTACTGATTTCTGGCATTCCTTTGCCTTACCAATGCAGTTGCCATTTCTCTATTTTGCAACACATCAACTGTCTCTTCGAGGGCAGGATGCTGGAATTTGGCAGGAGATAAGAATCTCACATTTCTAAATACTCTTTTTTTTTTTTCTTTTTTTTTTTATGGTTTCTATCCTCATGGATGAAGACAAGAGCTGTAAAATATAGCTCAAATCAATCCTAAACTTTCATATACAAATGGCAAGACAAAAGGCCCTTAAATGGTCTTGTAGCTGAGTGTTATCATTTTAAGTTGGTGATGCTGAACACTGAGGTGCTGGTGTTATGGACTTGCTGACTGAGATTCTTGGGAAGTATAGGTGGGGGTAACAAGGTAGAAATCCACACAAATATGCTGACTTGCACCACTTAGTGTACACCAACGGGTTTGCTGTCTCTTTTAGTGTTACCTGCTGACGTATCTTCTCTTTTGCCTTTGACTATTCAGGCATGAAAAAAAAAAATTAACACCGTTACACTCCACAGCTTTGAAAGTGTGGACTAATACTGGAAACACCATCTTTTTCAATTTCCTCTGGGCTGAAATGCTGGCTTTATTGAAGTCTGTGATAAAACCCTTTGACTTCAATGGATTTTGTTCTTAAAGTCTTACTATCTCTGTTCCTGACTTGTCCAATATGGCCCTGCAGGTTGCATCTTTGCAAATGCTCTCCTCCCACAATTACATTTCACTGGTCTGTTTACATTGTCATCTATTTTCAGAAGGTTAGATCTCTTCTGTGTTTGTATGCAGGTTCTCAGCTGGGTCTTGAAGTAATGCTGAAGTGCTTAGCAGTATTATCTTGGTGAGCCTTTCTAACATAAAAGGTATATGCAAAACAGATATTTGCTCATTTTTTTTAATATAAAAGGTAAATGCAAAACTCTTATAATGTTAAATAACTGTCACTGGAACTTAATTTGGATAAACACCCTAAGGTGAAGCTTTCATCTGAACTAGAGGTGAGTCTGAACTTATTAGGAGCAGCATCACATTTTTGAGAGGTTCATATTTGCATCCATGAGCCAATCTATTATCTTTAATCTCTTGAGTCTGCAAATTTTGGCTGGAGACTTTCCAGTAAAAAGGTATTGTAACTCCCACCGTAAATTTTACAGGAAAAGTCTTGCTCTTGACACTTTTGGAGGGGAGGTCTATACAAATCTCACAGAACTTGGGCTAGATCTTATTCTGAAGGCAGATAAAAGTGTTGAAAGCTCAGTTGGGTATGTCTGCATGTACTTCCATCATGATTTGATTAGAATGAGATATAACCTGAGAGTTTGGCCTGTCATAGCCTGTGGTTTCTAGTCTAGCAAGTCACACCTTTGTGCAGTGTAGACATATATCCTTACATGGATAACACCATTGCAGCTCAACAATGCCGAGTTCCCCTCTGGGCACAAGCTAATAAGGGTGAATCAGAGCTTCATGTCAACTCAAAATGTTCTAACAAACCTTTCCAGGCAATGGGCTACCTTCTTCACAAATGGCTTCTCCTACTTCTGGCCGTATGCCGAGTGCACCAGACAAGCCAAAGTTTTTTGCGTATTTTCATCTGATGCTGTGCACTCCACTCTCGGGATTCCTCCTCACCCAGCAGCTTACCTGAGCTTGCAAAAAAAGCATGTAGTATGGAGAAAATAGACTTTGCAGTAATGACAACAAATGCCATTTTGTTTACTTGCTAATCAACCGAAGGTAATGCAGATACACAAGACCCATAATAAAAACAATTAGCTCTGCAGAGAGACACAATGAACAAAGCACCATGTCACCTTGTCACACCATGAAGTAAGAGATTACATTAACAGTAAACAACTGTTATTTTCTGTGTGTTTTTCTCTTTGTTTTACCATTCCTCTGTGGTTGTCATGGGAAAGAACTGGCGTTCAGTGCTAGATACCAGGAAGGAATGAGACTTTGATCTCCTGGAGACTTTACTGTGGTATTTGTTATTCTATTTAATGATAGACTTTTTTATTATTATTATTTTTACTTAACCTTTTATATCATTACATTTTCTAAAAAAAAAAAAACCAAATCAATATCACATTAAAAAATCCATACAAAATCTTTACACAGAGCATGTAAGTCAACTTTTATTCTAAAAGCTTTGATAGATGTTTCTCTCTAGCCAATTTTCTCTTAGATGTATAATAAAGACTACAAGTGGAAATAAATAAATCCCCCCAACTTTGTCAAGCCAAAGTCTGAAAAGGTAGAGTTCTTTCAGTAATTAATGTTTTACTTTGTATTAAATTACTCTTTTAGAGACCCCCATCATTAAAGAAGTCAAGAGAGACTATCAAGATACACTTCTAATCTTCCATCGTCTGTAAACACATATTATCTAGATATATAAAGGCCTAATGTCATCTCGTTAAATGAAAGGATGCTTATTTCTGCAGTCAGCACTGTTCTGTACAAATTTAATGAGTTTAAACATAAAAATAATATAAGTAGCTCACTCTTCATCAGGCAGGAGGATTTTGCAGACTCATGCAGTAGACTGACAGCACTGAAAAGCTGATGGAGAACAAAAAAGCACAGAGTAATGTTACAGATGACAGTATTAACTAAAGTGTGAAAGAAGGGGGTCTCACTAGTCCTTTTGAGGATTTAAGCCAAAACAAGCCGGAAAAAAAAAAATCTGTCTGTCCATTACACGTGTAGAGCGTTGGCAAAATATTTTTTAGCCTGTCTATCCTGGAAAAGAAGAAAAAGAAAGACAATTTCCAAGGAACAGAGTTTTGTATGTGATCTTTCCAAGATGAGAACAGTACACAAATGATGACTACATTTGTCTTTTTTATCCTCAAAACTCAGATATTATAAAGTCAGCCATAATCTTTTCTTTTAATGGTTCAAGGCAGCTATTTTCTCCTCATTAGCTGATGGCATGCAGCAAATTTTTTTAAACCCATTTATAAGGGGGAAAGGGAGATGGGATCTTCTCTCATCAATCATTTTGGCACATGGGAGTTGAGACTGCCTTGGAGCCAGTTGCAGGAAAGGAGGAGCCCACAGATAATGGAGACAGCTGTTGCCCTGCATCAAATCACTGGTCTCCAGCTCATTGCCTAACACCCAATTCTTCAGAGAACCAAGCTCTCCCACCTACCTCATGTCTGTCACTTCTTGTGTGTGTGTGTGTCTTTCTGTTTCCTCTTTCTCCAGATTCTTACATTGACAAACATTTGCTGCAGCATTGCTGCACCTCCAAGAATAAAATGAGCTCCTTGCTTCCACTACCCACCCTAGAGATATCTTAATACCTATAATTTGCAAGGTGAAAAATGTCACTCAGAACAACTGCATCTTCTCTTCAGAATCCACAAAATGGCTACTGCATTACAGCAAGTTCACTAGTATCTGAGGTGAAATGTCATAAATAAAGGGTCAGAAGAAACAAATAACATCCAGTCAAGTTGAAGGCAGCTTGGGATATCACAAAATGTCCATCAAAAGCACAGGGGAAAGACAGCAGCATGGAGGGCACAGAGTGGTGGCAGGAATGATTCTGCATCAAAGCTCTAAAATGGATTGAGAAAACAACAACCACCACCACAGATTCAAGGGTATTATTGTTTTCCTTATTCTAATTGAGATCTTTGTTCAATATTAGCAGAAAGTGATTAATTCTGTGCATTTTTAAATGGTTGTATAACCTGAGGACTTGTGCAGAGGTAGAACTGAAGTCATTGGTGACAGGCATTTACAGAGGAGGCACCTCAGTGGCAGAGTATTTTACTACAGCTATATCAAACAGGTGTTAGCATGTTTTTAAGAAATAGTATAGACATATAAAAGTGCAGAATCAACTTTTCTTTTCATATTAAAAAACTGAGGAGACCTAATAAAATTTTGAATTATTTGTGAGAGAATCTCAGCATTTTATGTAAAGGTGGGCATTGTCAGGTCCAGGTTTCTTAATCAATTCCCTTTTGTTTAAGGCTTGTGCCATTTTATGTTTACTTTCCAGGAATATTTTAGCAGTTGATTTTTACTGGCAGAGATGTTTATTGAAAGCCAATGTCAACGTTGCTTATGGACATATCTGAGGAAACCAAATTTAAAATTTGTACGTGTGCCAAGAGGTTATTGCACATGTGTTCAATCAGGGAAAAGGTAGAGTCCCATCTGATTTATCTGACTGACCCAGGTCTTAGCCAAGCAGTTCCAGTGTATGTTGGGATAGTCCCAGCAAACCGCTGCAGTTTTCCTGGGACTGCATTTTCTGCCAGGTCAGACTCTTTGGAAATTCCTTGGTGTGTATTTTCCAAGGCATAATTACAGACTATTAGCTGTGCTTGCTATACACCCATACATACAGACATGTAACTGTGTTATGCAAATATTGACCGTAACACAAATCACATTGCTTTGCTTCATGCCTATTTGCATTTCCTGGTAGCTTCAAAAAGAGGTCCAACTTGGAAATGGGCTTCCACTCAACATCCTTGCTGTGAACCTACCCCTCCCCCAAGTCCCATCAGAAATTTGGGGGGAGTTTAGCTGTTTGTCCAAATGTTGCTGATTGGCCCCTGCACTGATTGGAACTCCTCATTTGCTTTCATTATCTGATGGGTGACAAGTCTGAACGGCTTGCCATGTGTGACTAAATCCACCACAGGAGCCCGCAAATCCCAGCCTTTTGGAAGTGAAAGCTTCCTTTGGCCGCAGTTCAAGCTTTCCTGTCAGGACATTTCAAACACTCCCATCACAGGAGCTATTGCTCATATGGGGGCAGGTATGTTAACACATTTTTGGCAAATCACCAAGCAATGGAGCACAGGACTCAGCAAAGGCTTTGATGGACTTGTGTTTAAGTTTTTCGAAAACCTCTTTTAACAGTGTGTCATCAATGGGTATTGAGGACGTTTTATGTGTTGTGCACTTCATTTGCTTACACATGGAAGGTTGCAGTATGATTTGATCACATAGTATACTATGGGGACCAGTAATTTGGTAATAAAGGGCTTTTCAAGCCATCATGCAAATGTTTAATGGGATTTAAAGCCTGAATGCTGAAGCTAGACAAATTTGGACTGAAAATCATGGACATATTTTTAATCATGATGGTATTTCAACAAGAGAAAAACTTCCTAAGGTTATTGTGGATTGTCCATCATTAGGAAGCTTTTAATTAAAATAGGAGATCTGATCCAGCTCATTGGCTTTCACCCTGTGTTCAGTGCACTGCTGCAGAACCATGGGCTGCTTCAAGAACATCAAAGAAAAGCTGATCTAGCAGTGGGTTTGAATTTGTTCTATCTAGGGAAAGACTTCTGGGAACTTTTAAGTGATTTGCAAATAATAATTAAGCAGATTTAAATCAATTGTGACTACTTCTACTATCATGACTGGACACCAAGCGGGAATTAGTCCAGTGAAGATCAGTGGTATGCATGGGATCAGTTCAGGCAATTACAGATAGCCTTCTCTGTGCTTAAAATCTAAACATTACAATTTTTTCAAAGCATGAACTCTATATTTTATTATTATTACTGTTATTATTTCTTTTTCTTTTCTCTCTCTCTCTTTTTTTTTTTTTCATTATTTGGAATGTAACATGTCGGTTCTGATGAGGAACAGCAATACATGTAAATTTTGTGAATGTAAGGAGCTGGAGATGCTTGGCAGCTTGCAGGACTGGGAACCTAATCAAGGATTATTTACTATATTTAGGTACACATTTTTTTGTTCCTGCATGAGTGGCTGCATAACATAAAAGTGTGAGTGTTTCCTCCTACTAATATTATTATATTCTTCACTTCAGCCAGCTCTAAAATGATATATAATGATCATTTGGTGCTTTAAACCTTTTTTACTCACTGGTGTGGTTAATCCTCTATTTATGCATGAAAATGTTGGCACCCTTTAGTTAAAGAAAAGTCCTATTTAAATGAGAGATACTATTATTGCAGGGATGGAGTAGTAAATGATGATAGGGAAGTGAAGTTTGTATCAATATATCTTAAATTCACTGAAAGATGATGACTTTCAGAAGCTCAAATAGTAAATGAAGCCATTAGTATGTGGAGGCATCTCATGTATGAGACATTGCTGAAACCAAAGGGACCTGTCCCTGCCCTTGAAAAAAAATATAGTTTTAAGGAAATAGGTTAAAAGCAAATGTCAAAACAGCTTTTTCCTCATTCATTTAAGTATTTTGAATGTACCAGAAGTCAGACAGAATCACAGACCAATGCACGAAATACTTGAGGGACCAGTTTGTCTAAGGAACCATCACTGTCTGTCAGGACTACCTATTTCTAGCTACTTGACATAAAAAAATAATGCAGAACAGATAACTGAAATGGCTGTAAAATATCAAAATTGCTACCTAGTTTTTTTTTTTTTTTAATGTTTTTATTTCATATGTTGGTGTTTCTATGTGGTGACTATTGAAGTCCACTTTGTAGCCTGCTTAGGGCTTGTGATAACTGCAGTAAGAAATTTGTCATTGAGCACTGATAGCTATTTGAGATCTTCAGCCATTTTTCCTTGCTGGTTCAGGAAGAGCGACATCAGGAAGAGGCACAGGTGGGACAGCTCACTCCGCAGGCAGTTTCAGGCTGTATGTGGGCTGACTGACACTCTGTGCATCCCTCTCAGAGGACTGCAAATTAAGCCTTGGGGGACACAGATCCTCCTGGGAGCATCCCAGGTAAAGATAATTGGGTCCTGGTGAAGCTTGGGGAGCTGCATCCAAGCCTGCAGGAGACAGACCAGCAGCTGTTTCATCTGGCTGCCACCTGCAGAACTCACAGCGCTGCAGGTTTGACATTAAAAGTGAAATAAGCTGATTTTCTCCTTGTAGAAGTTCAGAATGATCTGCGGGTTCCTGCGTAAACATATGCCACTCTGACATCAGTGCCAGATGGGAGATGCCATGTATAATTTTAGAAGATAATTCAGAACTCATTGCAAAATGTAGGCATTTAAAACAGCAACTGCCAGGTGAGGGAAGAGGCATGTATCATCATGCTCTTTCCTCAGAAAGGAGAATTCACCCAAGCATCTCAGTGGGGATGAGTCTGGCCAGCTGCCCTTGCTGTGGGGAAAGCAAGCCTGATGGCTGCAACACATCATGACGATAGCTGAGGGAAGCTTCTTCATGGTCTAGGTATCAATGGGGAGCTACCAGCCTCTCTAAGTCCTTCCCATCTACCAGCTATCTCATGTCCTGCGAAGGTGTGCAGTCTCTGGAGTCCTCAGGGCCATGGGTAGGACTGTTTGGCCAGACTTGTGGATCTGTCTTGGCTGTTCTTTGTTTCTGCTAGGAGCAACTGGAGGAAAGGATTGGGAAGATGTTGAGGCACTCTGTGCCAGGTTCTCAGGATGCTATGAACTGCTTCAGATCCCAGTGCAGACTAGATATCTAGACGTCTAACTCATTGATATCCTCAGGGTTGATATGTCAACTGCAGATGAGCAGAATCCATATGATCTCTTCTTAATTCCCACGCAAAACTGGCAATGTGTGGGGCAGGTACAAGGTTGGCCATCTTCTGTCTGCACCAACTCCTCTCCCCCCTGTGATGGGGAATTATGCATCAAGGTGCCAAAGAAGAGGTTTTTTTTTGTTGTTGTTGTTTGTTTGCTGGGTAGTTGTAACTTCAGCACGATTTCAGTTTACTGGAGAGTTAAGGAATTTATTTTCAAATTGAAATTAAATCTGTGGATTAGTTTAAGAAAAAATAAGAATAAGAAAACAAAGATTTAGAGAAAATCAAAACCATTGAACTTTTCAGTTTGAAAGAAACTAGAAAATTTGAAAGAAAAATAAAAAGAAAGACAGCATGAAAAAAGTGTAAGTATAATATTAGTAAAATGAATTAAAAAGTTTTGTTTCAAGTAGAACAAGACATTTTAGTTGTACAATGACCCTCCCCCCAGTGATACTTATTTCATTTTATTAAACAATTACATAGGCAAATATGTTTGGAGCTAATATGAGACAACTGCACAAAGTATTTCAGTGCAGCTGTTGAATTAGAAAGTTCAGAGCCTGCACAGTTCTGGGTGCAACTAACTGTTCTGCAACACAGTTATCTGGAAGGACATACAACCAGACAAGAATCCTGACCCTAAATTATTGTATGCATTTTTGGTAACCACCCAGCTCTTAACAAAATGACTGTGTTCTCTATGTGCTATGTCAAATCCTGTTGTATAATGTTACATATCCTGATAGGTATCAGTCGCAATTACTGTCTGGATTCAGGTAGATGTTACTATGTCACTTGGAACAAAAACAAAGGAAACAAAATCCTTTTCCTCTTTGAGAGAAGATTGCATCTTCCCAGCATGAGAAGTGAGTCTATCATATGCTTCAGGACATTCATCTTTTTCATTTAGGGAGGTATCCTAGGCGCAGTCTGCCACACTCAGAAAAGCAGTCTCAAATCTATGAACATTTTCTGTGCTTGCTACTAGTATTAGATAGAGCAGATCAACATCTGTTGCTGGAAATCAATGCTTTTCAGAAAAAAGTACCATACTGGAACTATTAATGGATGTTGGAAGGGAAAGGTTGACCTGTCAGTTACTGAACTGAGACTAAAATTACAAGCCATGGGAAAAATGTCTGCATTGCTGTGTGTTTTCTGCTTCATGTTGATGTGATTTGGAGGAATACAAGAGTTATGTATTGTGCTCTCTCTTGAAATGTAACACGTAGTAGGCTTCATATGGGAAATTGCATTAGAGACATCTGTGGTGTCTGGGTCGGGTAATCCAAGACTGTGGCTCTTCCAGTTTTGCAGTCTCTTCCCCACGCTCCTTCTTCTGCTCCCTGCTTCCACCTGTATGTCCAATTATTTAAGTCCAATGCTTCAATGACCCCTTTTAGAAGGAGCTGCATTGTGATTTATCACTTGCGGCAAGCTGGGATTCCTTGAGAGCTCCAGAGTCCTCTAGGGAGCCACGATGGACCTGGTCATCAGCTCTGTAAATCAGTTTCCCCCTGCAGGCCAATGGGAACCCTCTTGAAAATCAGGACATGTATCTACCTGCCAAAGTAGGAGTATAGGTATCCAGCTGATTTTTGAAACTACTGGCTTCTGTTCCTTACCGAGATACACTTGGACTCTGAGTATGTGTCAATGTTTTTCTTCCCATATGCAAGTTCAAAATAAGTATTTCTTTGTTCTTGTTACCTCTAAGAACTCCATTCACCTCAGATCTACATAAAGGCCCAGGGAAAAGTCTCTCCTCTCTGCCAAAGAGGTCTTGGATAAGCATCTATGAAAGAGTTAACAAGGTCACTTTTCCTATGTTGTTCATTAACTCTGTATCTTTCACAGCCATAAATTGTGAAAACCGCTGCTTAAAATACTTCCAGGATTCCTCTGCATTGCCCACAAGCTCTGATGCATATGTAATAATCACACCGCTCAGTACAGAACAGTAATTCAGGCTGTGGTTTTAAGATGTCCATCCTTACTGGCGGCGTTGTGTGTGGGGCAGCCTCTGGAATTGTGTTTTTCTGAGGCAATCTCTGTTTATCTGAATTTTTCACCCTTTTCCTTTTGGACTGCCACATTGCATTGGTCTCTTTTTCATCGTTTCTAGCCACTGCCTGACTATTCGCAGGCATAAAGAATTACTGAAATTCAGCACATGGAATTTATTTTGAAGAGCTGACTGTAAATGAAGAAGTAGCAGAGCACAGCTGGAGACTGCTTGGGACAGAACCTCTTTCTCTTCAGAGACAATCCCTTATTTGTTTGTACAGCGCCTTGCACATTGAAACTCCTACTGGATACACCTCCAGCACGAAAGAAAACATGCCCAGAGCCCTTCTCTGGCACAGATCCGCTATTATTAAACTCTGTTACTCTCTAAAAGAGGGTGGCTGCATCCATGCTGCCCGTTGGGAGTGGGCTGTAGCTTGTGCTAGCACCAAGGCAATTCCTGGGAATTGTTTAGGGACATGTTACTTGTCACAGGCCAGAAATGTGCCATGAGCTGTTCCACAATTAAACAGTAGAGAAGGTGGATTTCTGGTGTCCCACAGTGCTCCATAGGACTGCTTAATTTACTGGCATAAACGTGGGCTTTTTATCTGTTGCCACTAGGAGTTAATATAAATACTGTATGCTAACAGGCAAGATATTGGTACCCTTACTTGCCTTGCAATATATCTTCTTCCATGAGCAGTAAACTACATTTTTCAACCAACAGAACTAGCTCTGACTCACAGCCCAGATTAGTCATGGCTTTTATTGACAGACTATCTAGTAGAAAATGTGTATGTGAGCTAGAACATAGCGAATTCAAATCAGGCTTATCTTCTCCTAGTTGCGCACTTCACCGACATGGCTGCAGGATCACACTCTCTTCCTTACTCTCTTTATGTTATCATTTTGGATGTGCCAACTGGGCCAACATGGACAGGAGAAGAAGTGTGGCCTGCCCTGAAGGCTGGTGCTTAGACAATGCCTCGGAGAGATGAAGGCTTGAAATCTCTCAGGCTGAGGAGGGCCTGGGTCCGTCTGTTCCCAGCAATGTACTTTTACCATTAGGCTGCTGTGCAAAAAGTGGATGGAGTCCCTCTTCAAGCTTTTTTGTTACTGTTTTGGTTTTCAAGGGCACTACTCTAATGAAGGGCCTTGATGCTCAAGATCTTTCACTGTGTAACCTGGGTTAAGGTCACAGAGAATGAAGCTTTTGTCTGCCTCCTCCTGTCCTCACCAGAACCATTTCCTACCTGAGAGCTCAAAACAACTCCTGGCTTAGCACCTAGGAGCCCAGAATTGCCCTCAGGAGGCATCTGATGTCATTCTTGCTTGTGTTAGGAAGTCTGAGTGTCTGAGCTGTCCTACTAGGGCCAACTACCTACTTAGACATCACAGCCAGGCACCTGAAGATGGATGGTGTAACTCAGGTCCTACTTCAGACTTTAACTTCTACAGACACAGGCTTTTGTTACATCTGCTGTAGAGCACTAATGTTTTCAAGTGGTAGACTGCTCTGAAGGATTTACTCTGCCCTGGATTTTGATGCATATGAATGATCAAGGCTGCGTGCAAACCCTGGTCACACCAACAAAGCATGTTGGTTTCCATGATTTCACACATGGCACCAGCAAATGTGCCCTCACACAAGTGGCTAGCAAACTAACTGAACCGACAGACAGTCACCAGGGCCTGCAAATTAAATGCAAATATGGTCCTGAAAATCAAGATCATAAACGTTTCAGGCTAATTTATTTTGTAAAGGTGGATTAATAAAGAAGCGGCTTCTCTGTTAGAACATCCTCTGCCAGGGAGCAGCCCACAAAGAATTACGGCAGGCGATTTTTATCTCTTTCCCACTCCTTCTCATTCCACCAAAAAGAAGGATTCATGCGGGAAAGTGCTGACACATTCTTAATCAAAGGTGTGTGAATTGCTCACATCAGTGTAATTTTATTATTCTGTTGCTGGGATACTTTAATAATAATAATAATGATGATGATGATGCAAAATCTTATTAAGTCATTGAAGGGTAATGCTTTGTTTTTCTAGATTTATTTTTTAATTTATTAAGGAAGCCTGTTACAAGAACAGACAGTACACATATTTTCTATAAATGGGCAGGGAAATTCATAACGAAGTGTATTCCCGTGGTTGGTACAGTAAACACCCTGTGGTTCCAAAAAGGATCCAAGTACTATGAGCACCTTGGAAAACATCAAACAGAGACTAGCAGGGAGTGTGTTACAAGAACATCACTGACTGTTGGGGATATGGTGATAGATTGAAATCTACCCTGCCCTTTGGAGCTGGGTTTGGGAGTTTTTTTTTTTTTTTTTTGCATGCTGTTCACTGGCGGGGCTCAAATTTGGCAACTATTTGTTTAAACAAACAAACACAGAAAAATACCACTGTTCAGGAATGGGACATCATGTAACTTTGGCTCCAGATGCATTGCCCAAAGCAATTTTGGATCAGTTGACTCCTAAGGTCTCTTCTTCCCTGCTTCTGTTGTGATAAAGCAGCAGTGCTCCTGCTCGTGGCCCATGCGAGATTATGTCATTTAATCTGTTTGTTCACTTAAATTGACTTCTGTCTGGATATACAAAAGTTGTCTGAGATTATTTTTATCTCGTTGACAGACAGCTTCATAATTATTTCCTGATGCTTCCACCCAAAGGCCATCTGTTTTACACTCTAAGGATTCAGGAGGGCTGTTACAAATAATATTGAAGGCCCATATGCAATAAGCACAATGTGATATTGCAGATACTAACCCTTGTTCTCTAGATATTCTCTCAACGTGAGCTAGTGTGGGAGTAGTGAACTTCATTAAGTGTAAACTTCAAAACCATGGATGTCAGGTTTAAGTGACTGCTACTGCATTGAGAATTCACAGAATCATAAAATCATTTAGGTTGGAAGAGACCTCCAGGATCACCTAGTCCAACTTATGACCTAACACTAACAAGTCCTCCACTAAACCATATCACTAAGCTCTACATCTAAACATCTTTTAAATACATCCAGGGATGGTGACTCAACAACTTCCCTGGGCAGCCTATTCCAATGTCTAACAACCCTTTCAGTAATGAATTTTTTCCTAATTAACCTAAACCTCCCCAGGCGCA